>JAAVTG010000961.1:0-35727 GCA_011947345.1 Phytophthora quininea | reverse complement strand
TAGGAAACATTTAGACTCGCGGACGTTCGTGATGAAGTCGGAGTGGGCCACCAAGGCTCGCTGGCTTGGTTGCAAGCGATGCCAGAGAGCCTTCCACGTGCTGGCCAAGCGTGTGAATTGCCACGCATGTGGCCACGTAGTGTGTAGATCCTGCAGTGCCAAGGAGTCGATCGAGTTGCACGGCGTCGGCATTGTGGCGATGCCCATTTGCTTGACGTGTCTGGAGCGCGCGGGGCTCTCCGTTCCGTCGTCAAACCACCGACCGAGCAGCAGCAGACGGCGACGATGACGACGATGGCGAGTGAGCGTTCACGCCTCAGGACGTACCAGTTCGGCCGTTCCGACTGACGACTCCTGCAATGGGAGACACGAAACAAGACTTTGGAGCCACGAGCAGAGTGCTAGGAGAGACCAGACGAGTGCTAGGAGAGACCAGAAGAACGATCCGACTGACGTAGTCAAGCGAAGCTAGCTAGCTGTCGTCAGAAACTATTTGTTAGCTGTTACCTTGTTCATCGAGAGAATCGAATGTGTTTGGGTTGGTATTGTGCGAGGACTTCACAGTATGGACAGACAACGCACAACTTACTACGTCTTAGAGCGTCTTCACCGATCCTGATGTCCAACAACAGAGTCGTTGCTGCTAAGGCTGTCGAGGCTATCCCGAGCGGTGACGGCCACGTAGTGAGACGCTGCTCCGAACAAACAGCCTTTGCAGATGCGGACGCGATGGACGGTCGCTCCTCGGACACTCACCTTCTCCAGCAAGAAGCAGTTGCCACACACCACGTCGCCGCATTTCACACAGTTGAAGCGTCTCGACAGAGCGTTGAAGTGGCGGCCACAGTGACTACAGTGGCGAGCCTCGCGTTGGACGTCCACTGCGCCGGCAGCAGGAACGCGTCTGCACTCAGTGGTTGGTGTTCAAAGTGCTTGCACAGGCGACGACAAGTGGCGCCAAACACGTTCAAGTAGACCCGAGCCGTGAGCACCGACACAATGCCACCGATCTCGACCTCGACCAAGTACCAGACTTGGGTCGGAGCATTGAATCTGCCTGAATTCCGGAAGACGAAGCCCGAGTGGAACATCTGCTGCGGATCAGCTTGTCGGTCGCGGTCGCGAACCGGTTGACACATTCGGGCAGGTCCACCGACTCCACAGACAATAGCCCACCGTCGAGCCATCGTCTTGTGTCGCCATGTTGGTACTCACGCAGACGCACATGTCACGACTGCTCATGCGTTTGGGGGCGTCGAAGCTCGTGTAGCGGATGTAGACCGACTGCACGGGGTTGGCACTGGACGGTGACTTGAGCACCGTCAGGATCTTGGCCTCGTTGACGTTGCCGTAGATGGTTCGGACGTTCCGGAGCATCGTTTCGGCGGTGGTGACGGTGAACATCTTCATGATCTCCGAGACGGGAGCGTCGGTGCGTCCGACGCAGCAGAACCGAGTCAGTCCCTTGTCGACGTTGTCGTGTACGTAGGGGTTGATGCCTTTCTTCCGCATCCGAGGCTTCCAGAGAGCGAGGTTGGCTTGATCGCCTATCGTCGTCGCCAAGACTCGGTCTTCGGAGCTTCTTCAGGAGCCGAAGCAGCGTCATCTTTCGTCCGGGCGATAGCTGGATGAGGTCGTCGGTCGGACGCGCTTCAACGGCGGGCAGACAGACCCGACTTGGGCGCCACTGGTGCTTCGTGGTTCGGAAACGCTCTTTTGGGATCGCCATGCGATCCACCAGGATTGGCTGAAAATGTCCCCCTTTCAGCCAATCGTCGACGTTAGTATGATGTTAATCTACTAAAAAGAAATAGTACAGTACTCTGCTCAATTCAATAAATAGTAGTAGCATTGCTTGTACTAATCCCTATCCTAGGATGATCCTACCTTAGGATAACGCCTATAGTAGGAATAATCCTACCATAGGTAAATCCTACCATAGGATCATCCTACCCTAGGATGGAGCCTACATTAGGCATATCCTAGTATAAGATCTAGTCTAGATTAGGAAATAGCCCCAGATAAGTACATCCTACGATAGGAGCGACTTATGATGACACCTAACATAGGACATCCCAGCATAGGAAACTGCCCAATACGATTCTCGGTATTGTACCATAACATTTTATTTTGGGCTGCTTTTTCTGGCCTCTGATTGGCTCCATATCGCGTCCGGTGGCAGTAGAATTTGCGCAAATTTGCGCCAAGTTGCCCAAATTGCGTCCAGTCCACTTGGCGACACAGACGCAGCAAGCCACGACGAGGGTTGGAGCTGGCAGCGCGGCGAGGACGGGCAGCAGTGGTGCGGCAGACCCAACCAGCCAACCAACCAACTGGTGCACGCGATCGACTTGCGCCGTTGCTATGGGAGACCAGCAGGACAGAACCCCAGAGCGAAAAACGCCGGCGCGAGACGCGAATCCCGCGCCCATGAGCGGCATCGACTGGAGCATCTTTAAAGACAGCGAGGACGACGCTTTCGGCTGGCTGTTGCGCAACAACATGGCGACAGGGTCCTCCAGCGTAGTGCAGCCTGGTAGCGCCGCAGCAGCATCCCTGGCGAGCGACATCCTGCCTCTGGATGACCTCGACATGGACCGTATGATGGCGGGGGCAAGGTCATTGGGCATGCAGCAACAACAGACAAAGGACCAGTCAGTAGCATCAGCTGCTGGCTCCGAGGCAGGGTGTCCCGCTCAAAGTATGGCGCAATCGAACGCCCGGAAACTTGCAGTTCAGTTGTACGAAGGGCTACGATCGTCACCCTCGAGGGCGATGAATGCGAGGGCGATGATGTCGAGTATGCCGTCTTTTGACAGCGGTACCCTGGACGTAGATGGAAATTACGACGAGCTTTACGCAGATGACGAGGATGAAGCATGGGACCAAGACGAACGAGAAGACGAAGATCAGGCTGCAACAAAGACGGGAAGGAAGGCGAGGGGCAACACTGCGTCTCGAATCGACGAGGAGAAAGCCCCCGCAAGCAGCCGAATCACTAGAGGAAAGACAAAGGCGTCGGCTATTGGAAGTACCAAGAGCAAGCGACCCGTTAAACGCAAGAAATGCGGGCCAACGTCACCTCAGCCTGCCGCGGCTGAAGAAGATTTGGAGAAGAAGCAGATGCGCCGTGTGAAAAACCTAGTGTCGGTGCGAGAGTTCCGCAAGCGAAAGATGAAGCAGCTGGAACAAAATGAGGCTCGTCTTCGTCGGTTAGAGGCCGAAAACATGGATCTGAAAATGCGATTGAAGATTGGCAAGGAGGCCATACTGAGCGAACAACGCGAAAAGCAGCAGATCAAGGAGCAGATGCGAGAAATGCTTCAGCGAAATGCCCAGGAGCAGGAAATCGCGCAGTTCCTCAACATGTACAAGGTCACGTACTCGGACTACGGCCCCAAACGACGTGAGAAATTGCATTTTCACCTGTCACGCATCCGGGAATTGCTTCTGCCTACACAGGTGACGAAACTTAGTCTTTACTCGGTAGAGCAAGGTGTGGATATGGTGAGGCGAGATCACGTTATAAAGGAGGACCCGATGTCTGCCCCGAGTCGGCTACAGCTACGATGAGCCTTTGGGGCATCCTGGCCGATGAGTTGGAAGTCTCAGATGAGCAGCAACGCCAGATTCTGGAGCGTCGTGCTGCCATTAAAAAGGTGCGCGACGATTTAAACCACACGCTGCATATCGTAAAGCAGTTGGAAGATGTTACGGACGAGAAGAACACAGCGCTTGAAGCTCAGGTAGCGCAACTGCAGCAGATTCTTACTCCTTCCCAAGCTACCAAGTTTATCATCTGGGTCAAGGAGAACCCAGCTTTCATGTACATGCTGGATAAACTCGTGGACTCCACTTTACAGAATACGAATGACAGTAGCACCGAGGAATGATCCTGCGACAAGCCAAGCGTTCTGCTACCGTCAGCACCACAATATTACGGTTCATCTGTGTGAATGTTATCTTTGCTACACTTCCTCGAAAGGGTATTTATTTGGGGAAAAGTGCTACTACATCGCAGCACGCATTGACGTATTAACCATAAGTGCAGCACGCACGCTGCATTAATTTGGAAAGACTACTTATCTCTCGGGAACAAACGCTTTGCCTGCTGGAACACCTTCGTCATCTTCTCCATGTTGTCGATAGTGCCGTTGTGCCGGAGTTTTACTGGCAGACTGCCGCCAATGTCGGCTTGGCAGATGTACGTCAGAGCGAACTCTGTTGGGCTCTCCTCCACACAGTGGAAGCACGAAAAGTAAATGTTACCACGGGTCGTCCCGGAGCGCACTGGCACAGACGGGTGCTCAACGCTAGAGAAGCAGATAGAATCTTTCTTGGAGAGATTCAGCAAGCAAAAATCTCGGGGAGCTACGATGCCGCCAAGGAACGGCTTTTGGGTGTTGATGCACACACTGACCTCGGCGTCCTCGTCGTCGTCGCTGTTATCAAACGTTTCAATCACCTCAAAATTTGCTTCGTTCAAGTCCCACACAGCTCGATCTCTCGGGTCTTTACTGTCGAGAAATGCCATAAATTCCGCCACGGAAATCCCCGTGATAAAGACTTCGATCTTAAAAATTGGGAACGGGGTTTTGTTTGCAGTCATCTCGAAAACTGTAGCTCCTCTCGCAGTCTTCACCATCTTCCAGGGACTTTCGTCACTCAAATAATATGCCATCGTGCTCTCCATCTCGTGAATGCGTGACTTGTATATTGCAGGGATTCGTTGCGATCTCAAAGCAGCAGTAGACACCTGCTGCCGTGCGTTCCCTGGCGTTGCAGCGTGACATGCAATTGCATTAGACTTGGTTGCGGATTCTGCTGTATTCCTCCGCAAGAGAAGGTCGTCATCAGCTCGGCTCGCGTGAATCCATGGATGCAGCACTAAGAAAATCCATAAGTGGCGACACAATACACTACACGTTGCTGGAGTGAGAATCCGTCAGCAAGTGCGATTACCATCAGAATAGAAGCGGCGAAAAGCGACATCCACAAGTCAATTGCCGAGGTGATACTACCCGTCGTCCCATCACTCGGTACAAGGCCCAGAAATGAAGCTATGCGAAACGACAGCCCGCCACGACGTAATGTTGGACGCTTCGTGACCTCATTGTCGCCTGGGCTATCCATGAACGAATCCCCAAAAGAGTCCATGCCTGCCCACACTCGGTCTACCATCATGGAAGCACGACGATCAGAGTCTAACAATGACCCCCGCCGACTAGAGCTCATGATAGAGCTCCGACGAGTTGACCCCATCATCGACCCGGAGTCAAACATCGATCCTCGACGACCGCCCGACTCGAACATTGAACTTCGGTCCACAAAGCTAACTCCACGTGACTCGCGACGTTCTTCGTGAGTGTCTGGCAAAGACACGTGTTTCGTGCGCTGGGTAATTCCACGACGGCTTCGGGGGCGTCTATATCGGCAGCGGCTTCGTCCTCCTGCCAGATTTTGCCGAAGCACTGCACACAGATCCGAGAGTTTCCCTTCAGCACTTTGGGCAGACCCTTCCTTTTAACAATCAGCGGGAACTTGAGCGTACAGAACTGGCATCGCCACTTACGGCACTAGTTCGCACCACAATAACGGGTGTCAGCGCCAGAATTTATTTCACAAGAAAAGGGGAAGAGGCGTACGTAGTCGCATCGCTTCGGTGGGAGGAAGTCGCGCAGCGCCTTGAGGTTGGCGCAGTACACGCAGGGCTGGACGTCGCCGTCGTCCTCCGCGTCCATGCTGACGGAGAAGGGGAGACTGGTACCCGCGGAGAGGTGGTGACGAAATGGCCCGCCGCACGCTCGACACTGGATTCCTCCCCATCGTGATTACGCCAAAAAGTTTAACGGCGTCTGATTCGTCAAAAACGATTTGCTCCAAAAAGGTAAGAACTGAAGTTGAAGCTGTCATTCACTACCTTTATGGACTGAACTCCGATTGCCCTCACGCGGAAGGCGGTATGAGGAAGTTGGACCAAATCGTGACCCCTGTCCCGACGATGCCGATCACAATGGCACCGACGAACAGCAGTAGCGGCCCGATCTTCTTGGGTCCGAGAAGTGGGCCGTCCTCCAGTTTCAGGATGAACGCCGCAGGGAAGCAGAAGCACACGACGGCGGAGCATGTTCCTCCAATAATGCCGAACACGACGTTGATACTGGGGCAGAAGATAGCCAGCAACAGCGCAGCAAGCACCAGACTGCTAGTCACAATCACATGGCGCGACCACGAGTCTTCCGCGTTCGAGAAGAACATCATGTCAATTGTGAACCGACACGGGAAGATATTCAGCGGGAAGGCCACTGCCACGGTGAAGGTAATAGCAGCTCGGCTAATGGCGATCAGCGTGTCGCTCATGGGGAAGCTCAACAGGATATTCCCCTTGTACTGCGGTTTCGCGAGTTCCGGACCAAACGCCAGGTAGGCCACTACACCGATCGACAGGTAGATCAGAAAGGAAATCATCGTGGCACGGTCGACAACCTTGTTCATGCGCCGGATGCAAGGGCGTTGCAGCTCCGTATAGATCGAAAAACGTTGACCTTACAGAAAATAAAGATGATTAGAGATAAAAAGTCGTTCCAACCATACCTCAAACGTGTACTGCAGTACCTGACACGTGAAGGCGAACATGACGATCGGCACGCTCAACATGAAGTCTGGACCGCGACTCAAGTCGATAACCCAGCTAATATCCTCCGGGATCCCGTTGGCACTTGCGACCATGATCGATCGGATGGAGACCGCCACCACGAGAAATATGATAGAGAGCACCCCAGAATGGACGAAAACTGAAGACTACTAATGTCTTTCATCAGTGACAGCGGAAGCATAATCGTTCCACATGAGAGTGTCATCAACACCCAGCGCTGCGCAAAATGCTTTGCATCCCAAAGCAGAGCTCGCCTAACGGAGTGATAATATCTCCTAGCGTCACCAAGTACGCCACCGAGATACCAAAGCAAAACACCAAGATGTTTATCTCCACGAAGTACGTCATCTGTACACCACGCAGTAATTAACAAAAATATCAAAAACACGAAAGTAGCCGTGTCAAACCTTCGTGCCAAAGCAGTGCATGGCCAAATCCTCGTACGACTTGAGCCTGACACGATTAGAGAAGTTAGTATTGCACACGCACGACGATGGCGGCAGCCAACTCACTTTGTAATATCCTCGGCACGAATAAGCAATCGAATAGTGTACACCGTTAGGATTGCTGCTAGTACAAGCTGCGCAACGGCAAAGGCTAAGCCGGACACTGCCACTGCGTATGGCAACGATAACGCCCCGGCGCCTAAAGTAGCCCCCGCCAAATTGAAGACAGATCCACGAATGGAACCCTTGGACGGAATTATTGACTGGTGGTACGGGAACGCATCGCTCAGCAAGTCATCGTCGGGCTAATAGAATATCGCCATCGCACAAGAATAAGTGTAATGCAAGAAATAAGGACTGTTGTTGCACATTTACCCTCCGTGAGCGCATTGGTGACAAGGCTGCGATAAAGCTCCCGATCTTCTTCATTTTCTGAGGCATGTAGATAGAGTTAGATCATACTAGTTTAATGTGGTGCGGCAGTATGCAGTATCCAAACAGTCTCCGCTGCACATGCCCACACGTCTCAAAGATGAAGTCACCTTGAATATCAGCGGCGTGTAGCCCAATTGCTTCAAGTAGGAATCTCGTAGGCGGCGGTTCTTCTTCACGTGATGAATATCGCCCCTCTCCACGTGTTCTGCCGTTTCTCGGTCGTACACCATGTTCGGGGCCGAAGGTACCGAGCTGGCGCGCCCCTTGGAAGCAATGGCTCCAGGACACCATTGTCCCTCTCTTCATCCATTAGAGCGGCTTCCTATGTCGTACAACATCGATATCAAACACTTTCGCTCAGATACTTAGCGCCTGGCCTCCTCGGAAGTCGCCACCAACCTCACGCAACTGCCGACCCCTTCGCGCGGGAAGCCGACAATGAAGGATAGTGGTTCATGATAAATAAAAGTTTCCGTTCCGGTGATGGGTGGTCTGTTCTGATTGGATAATAATTATAGTATGCTTTAGGACTACCAGGTAATGTATACCTGGTAGATAGGATGGGATATCCAATAATTACCGGTATAGGCACCGGCTATTTGGCGGGAAGCGTATCATGACCGACTACAGACAGCGACGAATTAATCCGGCAACACAAAAGCCGGCATTGAAGCTTGCATAGACAATTTCCCGCTTTTTTGGCCAATCAAAAACGGAAAAAATAAACATTTTGACCAATCACTACAGCTAATATTTGACTGGTGCACAGCAAAATGCCGTGAGCTCTAAGCTAACTTTCACTTCACTTTTCGAGATGCCTATCAAGTAACGAACCTACACGATCAAGGAAAAGCGCGAGGCAATACAGGATATCGCCATTTACGGCATCGAGCAGGTTGCGCGGGACCTTCAATGCCCTCGTGTAACTGTCGACGGCTGGTAGCGACAGAGGGCCAAGATTTTAGCGTTTCGAGGAAATGCTACGTCGAAAACGCTAAAAGGTCAAGGCCGTACGGAGATTTACCCGCACGTTGCAGCCCTGATAACCTACATGAAGGACGAGCGGCGTGAGGAGAAGGTCAAAAACCACTTCGTTACTAACTTGAATCCAAAATTGCCTATGATTTACTAAATTTACTAAGTTTTACACTATTTTGCTGTGCTAATGTAGGCCTTAACGGCGAGTGGAATGATAGATTTCATGTGCCATATCAGTGAGAGCTGAATCACATCGTATCTTCAAGGAAAGAAAAGTGGAAGAGCAGCACTCGAGCGCCTTTGTCAGCGTGTCGCTGAGCGGTACGCGGCATTTTGGGGATATTATGCTACTTTTTACGCTAACTTTTACTAATTGTTTTGTTTTAGCAATGGTTTCTCCTCCCAAAAGCCACAGCTCGCCAAGATGAGCTCTGAAGCATTGGAGGAGATCCGTGTAGAGTTTGCGGTGAAGCTGTGGGAAGAGTATGAGGCGTTGGCGGGTGGTGGCATGTACAACGTTGATGAAACTGCCATCAATTTCGACATGCCACCAACCCGTATTTGGGCCCTCAAGGGACGTCGAGACCCAGCTCACATTGCGGACACGACCAAGCACGCAGGACGGATGACTGCTGTTCTTACAATTCGGGATGATGGCAAGCCACATTTAGTTTTTTGTTAACATTTACGTGGTTTTAAACTAATTTGTCGAACGTTGTGCTAAATTTTAGGGAAAAGTTGCCGATTCTCTTCATTGTGCGCGGCAAGTTGGGCGGACTGATTGACCAGCGCGAGTTGTGTGAGTATCCTAAAGGCCACTACTATACGGTGCAGGCAAACGCTTGGATGGATGCCACAGGCTGGCGATTTTACGTAGAAAATTTGCTACAATTCGAAATAGATAAACCTTCCATCCTCCTCCTTGACAACTTTGAAAGTCATGTCTCGGAGGAGGGTCAGCGAATTGTTGCTGAGCTGGCAAGTACTACGGTGGTCCCATTACCGCCAAACAGCACTTCGGTTTGCCAACCGCTTGATGTTGGCGTTATGGGACCACTAAAAGTTAAACTGCGAGCTAAATTTAGCGGAATTACTGGTGGGACCGCAAAGAAAAACGCATACGAGCTATTAAAGCCACCATAGCGGCCTGGGAGGACATCTCTGAGGATACAGTAATTCGTAGCTTCGAGAAAGCTATTCCCCACTACCCAGAAGTAACAATTTGACAATACAACAGTTTTTTGTTTGCCATCTGCTTTTGTTGCTTTTTCTCTGTGCTAAGTTAAAATTTTAACCAATTAAAGCCGTTGCCGTCTTTTTTCGTTGGCAGCATTTTGTATGCAATCCGATCAAACGTGCTGGATTAATTCGTCGTTGTCTGTATACCAGACTGATGCCCGACTGGCCTCAGATTAATCAGATGAAATTCAAGGTAGACATACTTGCGAGAAAATATTAAAAAAATGGACACACAAGTCTGACGTTTGGACAAATGTGAGTTTGTCCGCTGTCAGTGACAGGGGCGCACTGTCAGCCACTGTTGTGCCACTTAGGGTTCGGTGTAGCAGTTAGGCCTCTCAGGCTCATTTGAAAAAGAGCGCGGAGAAGCCAAGGAGGAAGAGCAAGAATGGAGGGGCTGCGGCGGGCAACACGGATGGTGGGCCTGAGGACAAGGGGCTGGACGCAACTGTAAAGAAGGACCTCGTCGAGGAGGCCACCACTGCGGCCAAGGGCATCTTGACGTACAAGAAGCGTGAGGAGAAGAGGAAGCGTATTAAACCGTCCAACAATCCGTACGGGTTTACACGCACGCGAAAACAACGGCATTCCGGCCACAAGAAGCCCGTCCGCACGTCCACCAGAGTGTACAATGTCGGGATGATGCAGTCCATGTTCATGAGCAGCTTCCTGCAGCTTCCTAGAGTCCGTGAGGCGCTTGCTGCGAGACGTCAGTCGGTGCTTCAGCAGTCTGAAGCTCCACGTGAACCTGACTTGATTGTAATTGATGGAGATGACGAACCTCTGTGGCCTGTAGACGTAGACAAGGTCGAGATTTCGCGCAGCCCTGAGAAGATCCGGTTCCCTGATATTGGAGCTACGGACATGTGCAAGTGTGCGTTTGACTGCTTCAGAGACGATTGTGTGAATGCCCGCACGGGCTACTACTGCACGGCAGCTAATTGCCGTCGCAATGGCAAGTGCTCGAACAGCTTGTACGAGTGCAAGGACTTGGAGCTGACCGTTACCGAGGCAAATGAAATCGGAGTCAAAGCGACAGCAGCGATTTACGCCGGAACAATCCTTGGCAACTACATAGGAGTGCTAACTACACACGATTTTGAGGCCGGCGAGGAGCAGACTTTGTTGAGACCGGTGACGCGGCGGTACAAGCTGCACACGTGCGGACCACTGGTTCATGGACGCATGACTAGTTCGGTGTCACGAAGCAGGTACCGCGCGTTTGCGCAGTCTGCAAGGTAGAAAGCACTCGGGCCGCTCGAGTCGGTCAGCAATCGTATTCCTATCCAAATCCCACTTTTCAATTTGCTTCTCTGAAGTCAAGCGATCTCAACAGACTTGTGAGTACGCAATGAAAGTACAGCAGACGAGCAGCCGTCGCAAGACAGTCTACATTGGTGCTACGACGTGTGGCGGCACGACACGCATGATGAACCACTCGTGCAATGCAGCTTGTCGTTTCGTGGAGTTGCGCAACCGCGCCAATGTGGTCGTAGTGGTGGTAGCTAATCGCAGCATCAAAGAAGAAGAAGAGGTGACTGTGGACTACGCGGACCCTTGGTTCGGCTGTCACTGCGGCGAGCCGAACTGCCGCGGTTAGGACAAAATTCCGTGTATTCAGGGTGAAGATCAAACCACTGTGGCGGAGCGGGATCAGCGAAATCTCGTGACGCGATCCAAACGCTTGTGCACATGTGCCCAGACAGCCGACTAACGGAGGGGCTCCGATATCCGTGGGGATGCTGAATGCTTCTCACCTTGTGTACCCGTCGGTGGGCGGGTTGCTCTCCTCCGGTGACGGGGTAGGGAGATGTGCTTTGGTGAAACCTTGAGCCGTCTTGGCGAGACGCAGAACCTTGGCAGCCACGCGGGAATTCTTCACGCAGGGGTGTCGACTTCGATCGAGGCACTCGAGATCGGATCGATGGACAAGTGCTCTGGAGCCCTTGGGTTTGTGTGTTCCTTTCCTTTTCTTGTGCTTGCCGCTTCCTATAGCGGGATCTTTGAGGGGTTGGAGCTAACGAAGACCTTGGCCAAGCTATCCAAGGATTTTCACCGTGTGACCTTGCTTGTACGACTTGCGCTGGGCGGGTCAATGTACTTCCCGTCCCAGATATGAAGACCGCTTGCGTCCAAGAAGGCGAATTTAACTCTGTTTGTGTTCATCCTATCCCAAAACTTGCTTCCTATGGCTCTCCTTTCCCTACCTTGTGTTTCAGCTGTCCTCCTGGCTTCATGTCACCCCTCGTGGCTCACACTGGCTTCCTAGCCCCAGATCAAATCGGACCCTGATAGATCCTGCCATACTGACTGAGATCCTGTGAGATCATAATGTATCCACCCAGATCCAACGGGGTCTTGACATATCCATCGGGATCCAGCGAGGTCTTGCCGCTACTGGACATCCTGGCCGAGATTATTGCTAGCGGAACTTGCCCCGTACATTGGTCGATATAGTTCAAGCTGAATCTTGATGGATCTCAGTCCAGATCAATCTGAATGTACCCAAACTAGATCCGACCTCGAAGATCTCAATCACCATCAATCCCATGGCCACCGTTTCCCGAAAATCTGACTGGCGCTACGCCACACCACAGCAATGCAGTAGATGACACCCGGTAGCGATCAGTACACGTCATGCACATGAGCAACGTCAAAATAAGCTCCGCTTTTGATATAAGGATTTTCCGTGTATTGGAGTTAATCGACATGTATTTATTTGTCCAGGGATGCACCTTTCGACAGTAAAGCTTCAATCAGTGGGGTGAGCAACTCCAAAAACATAATTCCGTGTATTCTCGGGTTAGTGCGTCGTAGGAAGCATTCCATACAACCACTTGCACTCGAATATGTAGTAGCAGGCCCATGAGCTGCGAGTACATTTGATTCATTCCATGGCAAGGGCAAAACCGTTAGCACGGGGACGACCTGCTGGTACGCGAGGCTCGATGGACTGTGACGATCGCTGCCTCTTCTTAGAAGTCCCGCGGTATACCAACGTGGGTTTACCCACTTGCATATCTGGCCCGGACATCTTTAAGGCATGCAGTAAATGGATGCAATAGCCGAACTTGAAGAAGTAGTCACAACCACAGCAGCGTTGAATAAGATCCACCTTCCACCCCGATTGCAGCTGACCCTTTCGCTCCATACTTGCGTTGTTCAGGTTCATTTGAGCACACACCTCAATTACCTCAACGGTTTTGTTGCGAGGTGCGTCCACCATCTTCGGGGTAGGAAACGAGAAAACATAGCGCACGTGAGACGCCGCTTGAGTTTCATTAGGCGTCTCAACCACCAGTAAAACGTTTTGCTTGGCTAGTGAATTCGCTCGTTCCTTTACGCCTTGGGAACTTCAATATCAGTCTTAAACTTAAAATCGCAAGATTCGTTATGGCAACACGAAACCAATTGTTGCAAGAGAGTTCCCATTTTCAACCTTTGCCATAACGTGTAGTCTCGCTTGATTGTTCTTGTTGAACTGCTCAACTGGATTATTAGTCGATGCAAACCCACGAGGTGTTTAAAGCATTGCCACCTGACAGATTTGCCCTTCAACCATTGTTCGACAAAGTAGTCAGCAAACGCTTTCATTGCAGGTGATGCTTTCCACTCAGCTACTCGTGCTCGAACAAGTGTTGCGCATTCTTGCGGACTTCGACTAAAGTGCATGTCGTATATATCTCGAACAACCTTATTAGCAAAGTAAGGTTCCATAGTTTTTGTCCGCTTTAGAACGTTAGATGTCACGTGGAAATAGCACATCAGAATCCCATTCCGCACACGAGTGCAGGATATTCAACCTGTGCGACCTTAAATGTAGCATCCACATGAAACACTAACGAATCCACCGGCCGGTCCAGCCGCGATAGTAGCTTTTGGGTGTAACTCCAACGCCAAACGGCTTTTCGTCGGAGCCGATGCCTACGTCAATATGCCCGTTATCATCTTTTCTCTAAACGAACGTAAATGCCGAGCTACCCGCTTCGCTTCCGTTGAACTCCAAAGTGTGTATGTAGTCAGCGATCTCGTCCACAAAATCATTGTTCGTCATTTTGGTCTTGCGAATGTAGTTCGAGAAGGTTTGCGCAACTTTCAACTCGGGAAGATCTTCAATAGCGACCTGAAACTTTCTCGGCATAGAATTTCCGATGCGCGTAGGTCGGAGACCTTGAGCAGCCATTTCGCGGATGTAAGTCTTGTGGGCTTCTGTCAACTTGTTCTGCTTGGAATCCTTCTCCGGGTTATTGTGCGCTCCACACTGGTTAATTGTGAATTTCCATGTATTCTCGCACCCCATAACACGCCCACGTCACTGACACTTAGCCGAACTCGTGCTGGTTTGCATATTGGCGATGAGCAGCTCAAAAGTTGGTAGCGCATTTTGTGCGGAGCTGCTATGGCGCAAACCGAGCGCCGAACCGTGTGGCTGGTCCCCTTGTTGTGCTGCTTAAACGTTGTCAACCCGGCTTCGGCGGTAGCAGCGTCTACATACTCGTAAACTATCGTCCACTCCACCACCATAGCCGACTCTCCTTGGAGCAGTCCCCGTGCATCCCCGTGCAGATACCGAGCTCGCGCACAGGATACGATTCCGGCAGCTTTGTCTTCAGGGGGAGGATCGCTAGATGGGCATCAAGGATAGGCTGTAAAGTTGGTAGCATGGTCTTTGGATTGGCTATAATACAGTGTCCATAACTCAGCTGCTCCGTGTACCAGTCAGGTTGTGTGGTGGAGTGGCTTACCAGAAAATCCGATCTCGGATCTAGAGGCAGGGGATCTCCAGCTCACAAATGCGACGTCACCTCGGTTAAAACGACGTCGCGTTTTCCCCAGGACTTGACTAACGTAATTCCAAAGCGCGATAACGCAGTGGCCAGGAATGTAACCTTGGTACTTGAGGTCTTGGTTGGTGGCCGTGCGAGGATGGGTTTCCCACACTTCCGGTCGTCTTCTTCTCTTCTCTTCTTCTAGACCGACTGATCCCTATCGCTTGATCAGTCGGTCTTCCGCACACACTGTTGGTGCTAAAGAGCAGGGCCGCAGCACCTCCAATTCCGTCCCCGTCTTGGCCACATCCGTTGCCATAGTACGTAAGCAGCACCGCCACACCAAAATCCCACGCGTACTGGGTATTTTCCCCGGAAAACCAATTGTTTTGTAGTAGAGAGGCTCCAATAATTCCACTAGTGTGTCAAATGAGTCGGGCGTGTACCGCAGCGTTTTTCGGAATGCTTTTTGTGATCGTTGAGCCTTCAATTTCGGGGAGAAGTCCGTTCGGATGGCGATCTGCTCACTAGGCGGGGCACGAAGGGATCGCAAGTCCATCGTTGCGAATACGGCTCCTAGAGCAATGAATAGCAATATACAACGAGTATTTCATCTTCTTCGGCGTCGTCGTCCGCAAAAACAGTCAGATCGGCGCCATAGTATTTGCACACTACATGAGCTCGCTCTGGTGCTCACTGGAGACCACGGAGAAGCTGTCTCCGTCTTCTGGGCCCATGGCGACTCCTTCGTTGATCTCGTCGTCTTACCACGCTCGCCATGTCGCTACCAGGATCTTCAGCAACCCCAACCGAGCTCGAACCTTTTTCCGCATCCATCTGACTATTGCTTCAACTCCGTGAAAAGTCGTCTCCCCTTCTGAAAAGTTGGTGCCGAACCTACTTCTTTTTGACGACTTTAAAGTCGGCAAAATCGCCACCTACTTTTTTCAGATGCTCCGTCTATGCAATAAGCCAGCTAGAAAAAGTAATCACTTTTTCATTTGGACATCGATCTATTAATAAGGTCAGTGATTGATAGAAACAAATTGACACTATCATTCGAGTCCAAGAGCCACGATCAGCAGGCGCGCCACCTCAAGCCTACTTTTGCTTCCTATGGCTTCGGGCGCTGCGTGTTTCGCGAACGTTTCGCGAATGTCGCATTAGTCGGGCAAAGTCCCATTGGGACTTTGGTATACTTGGCATTTGTAATGAAGCTACGTGACCAACCTACGATGGAGACGGCGACCTCCGGTGTAGAATACGCCATTATATCGCCATTAGCCAATGAAAAGACGTGAAAATTAGAATCTTTTCAAAAAGAACTTGCCTTTGCGCCTTCCTTCAGGCTTAAACCATGAACTCGTGTTAACACTTTGGATGGGAATGCTATTGTGGAATATACCCCATCAAGTCATTCTTCCCGTTGATTTTGTCGTAACCAAATCAGAGCCGCATGCGAGGTGCTCCATGCTTTCAAGCCGACCGCCTTAAGGAATGATAGCTGCATGTCCTTCTTGGACGACTCCAGACACAAGTGGCGCTTCCTCGGGCATGTGGACAGCATTGCTAGCGATATGCTCGGTGTTCTCCTCCGCCAACACCTTGCTTGGCGCCGTGAACACTTCGTCGTCGCTTTCGGTAGGTGATAGTTCCGAAATGTCAGCTTGAGGAGCTTCGTTCGACGTGCTTATCAGCGAATGTTCGTCAATTGAAGCAACCGAATACGCTGCTTCTTCGGGCTGATCAACTTCTGCGTCCTTGGCAGCTGACGGTTCACCAACCTCGGGAGAAACCACGCGTGGCAACGTCCAGCTGCTTTCGACGGTCTCAGTTACTGCTTCAGACGCAGTGGCGGCCTCATCTACTGAAATCGGAGTCTTCACGTCGTCATCTTCTGAAGGAGTCACTTCCTCTCTGGGGAGAGCAGAGTCACCTTCGTTCTTCGTGAAGTAGTCCCACTTGACTGCCGGCTTGAACTCGGTTTTCTCCGTCATGTCGAGACTAGTCGATCCCGCTTCGGGCTCCTCCACCGCCGTCATGTTCCTTCGCGTCGCTGTGGTCTTTCTGTAAAATGACGTGCTGCTCTCGACCGCCTCGGCATCTTCAGTTTCTGGTTCAACGGCCTTCGTCACCTCTTTCGGTTCATTCGAAGTGCTGACGGTGGCCCGCGAGACTGCTTGTCTAGGAGCGGCGCCTTGGTACGCCACGACGCCACCTCGATTGGACCCTCGCAAGGATTCGTCGCTGCTTTGGACGAATTCCGCATCGAGGTCGAGACTGTCCGCGTCGCCGTCTGGTTCGAATCCGATGCCGCCGTGCGAGTGACCACCCGGCGAGTCGTTCTAAGTCTCACTTGTGACACTGCTGACGCTACCCGTGAAGCTACCAGCGCTGACGAGGGAGCGTTCTTCATCTTCAATGACATTTCCGTCGGCGTCGATGAACTGATCGACAGTGACCGGCGTGCCGTCTTGTCCGACAACCATACGTCGAACGACACGACGTGTGGTTCTCTGACTGCCCGGTACCCCGGACGAGTCTTTGGTGACAGTCTCCGTAGATGTTGCGCCGCCTTCTGTCGAGACCACGTTGTCGTCAGCATACTGCACTTCTTCATGGACCAGTCCGTCAGCTCCCGTCCGGCGGATGATCACTCGTCGCGAAGTCTTCCCCGGTGTCATCACACGCTTCGTAAAGCTTCTGGTGCGAACCAACTCGCTTCCGTCGCTCTGCTTGACGTTGCCGGTCGCGTCCACGTACTGCACTTCCTCGTGAACTTTGCCACCCGCACCGGTTCGTCGGAAGATCACCCGCCGGACGGTCTTGCTCGGAGTAGTATCAGAAAGAGTCGTTGATTTGGATTTTGCGGCATTTTCGTAGGCAGCGACGTTGCCGTCGGCGTCGAGATACTTCACCAGCTCGTGGACTTGTCCGTCGCCCCCCTTGTCCGGCGCAGGGTTCACTTCTTCAATTTGGCGGGCGTCATAACCCGGCGCGTTGAGGTTTTCCGGCTGGGCGTTGTCACCGTCGTCGTTCCTTCGTTCGCTGAGGAAGGCGAGCTGGGCCAAGTGTGGTTATTGGCCAAGGCACTGTATGGACTCCAGCAAGCAGGCCGAGAATGGAACGCCGAACCCGATTCGTTTCTGCGGGAGCTGGGATTTGCTCCGACGCAAACTGATCGATGTGTCTACACGCATGCTGATAAGGATCCGGTCGTCCTCGTGTACGTAGACGACATTCTCATCGGGTACAAGCACGATGACGACATGAAGCAGCTCCTGAAATTGCTTCAGAACAAGTACGATATCAAGGACTTGGGAGATTTGGCATGGTTCTTAGGCATACGAGTACAACGCGACCTGACATCTGGCGAAATCACCATTGACCAACACCAATACGTTGAGGAAATGTGTCGGCGATTTGCTATGGAAACGTGCAGGACAGCCCACACACCCATGGACCAAGGCCTCGTGCTATACAAAGCTAAACCCGGTGAAGAGCTAGCAGAGCACGTTCCATACCGGCAAGCTGTAGGCACATTATGTAACGGGGTTACACGAAAGTCACGCTCGTGCGTTGACTTTAGAGGTGCACAAAACTCTTCACTGTGTGTAGAGTTTTGACTCTGTAGCCATTGGCTCTCCACCAGTCATTTACATATTCTTAGATTAACTATGCTATATAGTTTAGTCTATACATTTACAAGCAAGGTCAGATAACAATTCAATTCAGTTCTATTTTGCAGTTAATCTGTGTAGTCCTTGTTTTAAAGGGACACTGACTCTGCGAGTCCTACTTACGGGACTGTACTTGGTTCTTGTATAGAACCGAAGGCTGGAAGCCTAAGACACTGACTCGTGGAGTCGTACGTCTTCCTCTGTGCACGTGCACTGCTACGCAGCCCGCTACATCTGGTAGCACTTGTAGTCAATCCTACTCCTGAGTCGTCGACCGAACCTCTGTGAGGATGGAGCAAGCAGCGTTTGCGCACTTGACTCCCAGTCATTAGGACACGCTTAATAAGCTTGCGTACTTGTTGGGCCCTGAGGGCATAGCGCGCCTTGAGGCGTTCTCGAAGTACGAGAATGCTATGCTGGAGCATATTCAGCAGCGTGTCGCTGCCGCAGCGCTTCCTCAGCGGGCGAAGCAGCTCTCCGTGAGCGTAAAGACCTTCTCGGGGAAGGAGGGGAGAACCTTCTATTGTGGACCCGGGAGGTCGAAATGGCCATGGGTTCGAAGTGACACTGGGCCTTCAGAGAAGGTCGTTACGTCGAATGCGGCAGGTGCCGTCCGCGATCAAAGATCTCACGACGCTTCGCGTGGTGCCCCCTCGGGCGAATTCCCTCATTCGAGAGGCGCCGAGGACGCAGTGGGCTCCCGTCCCCATCTGGACGTGCCTCGGCGAGGCGGAGGCGTCGGAAAGCGCGGCGCGCGCGACACAAGGTTTTTGTAGCGCGAAGGGCGTCGACCGCGCCGAGCGGTGCTCAGCAGTCGGGCTGTGAACGGCTCTACACTTCGTCGACGGAGTGACGGGTGCGGTCGAAGGAGGCATGCGCCTCGATGACCTGCCAAGTGTTGGAGAGCTCTTAGAGTTGGACGAAATGTCCGTCGCCGAGTTTGGGGCGGCGCTGAAGGACGGCGAGCTTGCCAAAGTGGTCATCATTCAACCCGAAGACGAGTTGAACTCGTCGTCCCTCGTGGACGAGTCGGTCTTGGCCGAGACCAAGAAGGCATTGAATGCGCGGAGTGGGTCAGCGATCCTAAATGACCCGACTGACCCCTTCAATCTTTTACTGAAGGAGTATGGAGACGTCGTCTCAAAGGAGCCACCTAGTGGCCTCCTCCTGACCGAGGGGTCCGTCATGAAATTGACTTGGTTCCCGGGACGAAGTACTGCGTCACACGCCAGTGGCCCTTGCCGAAGGAGCAGTGCGACGTCATTGACGCCTTCTTCCGTGCTAAGCACGCGGCAGAGCTTGTGCGTGAGAGCAAGTCTCCGCACTCCACGCCGACGTTCTGTGTCAGAAAGCCTAATGGCAAGTGGCGCATCGTTCATGCTTTCAAGGAGAGACTCATGCAGGCGCCGATACTGGCGCTGCCGGACCCCGATCGTCCGTTTAGCGTCGTCTGTGACGCTTCCGATTTTGCCATCGGCTGCGCTTTGCTTCAAGCGGACGCCGAGGGGCGTGAACGCGTGATCGCGTTTGAGGCTCGCCAGCTTAAAGCTGCGGAGAAGAACTACCCAGTTCACGACAAGGAGCTACTTGCAATGAAGTACGCTCTCGTCAAATTCAGGGTGCACCTGCTCGGCTCAAAGCCGTTCGTGATCTTCACGGATCATGCGTCACTACGCACTGCGACACAGTCGCCTCACCTCTCGCAGAGAATGGCCCGATGGCTCTCCTTCTTTGCGGAGTATAACTTCGAAGTGAAGTACAAGCCTGGTAGGCAGAACGTCCTGGCCGATGCGCTGTCGTGCCAACCGGACTATGAGCTTTCTCATGTCACGACGGTGACGTCGTCGGTGACGGATTTGATCCGAGCAGCGTATGCACAGGACAAGTCCTGTGTCGCATTGCTGCGCTCTCTGGGGAGCGACGAGTTCAAGGACTCGAAGACAGAACTGTCTGGGTGCTTGCGCGCGAGGCTGCATCGCTACACCTGCGATGGCGGCATGCTGTACTACAGCACGGGTTCCGATGACCCTCCACGTGTCGTGGTGCCTCATGACGAGAACCTCAAGTATCGGATACTGTATGAGGCTCATGGCGTTCCCACGAGCGGCCACCTTGGTCGCGAGAAGACCTACAGCTTGGTGATCTCGATGTTCTGGTGGCCCAAGCTGTACAAGTGGGTCAGACATATGTGCGCACGTGTGAGACGTGGCAACGGGTCAAACCCGCGCCGCATGCGGCGGCGCCGCTGGCGAGCTTGCCAGTACCCAGTGGGTGTTGGCAGTCCATGAGTATGGACTTTGTGTTTGGCCTGCCGAAGGACTCGGCAGGCAACACGGGTATTGTGGTCTTTGTTGACCGATTGAACAAGATGGCTCACCTAGCGGCGGTGCCGGACTCCATTGATGGGAAGAGTACAGCCTCACTGTTCATCGATCGAGTCTTTCGGCAGCATGGGCTCCCGGAGACGATCGTCTCGGATCGAGTTCCGCGCTTCACGGGGAAGTTCTGGACGTCCGTCTTCAAGGTGCTAGGCACACGACTGGACATGTCCACAGCGGATCATCCGTAGACCGACGGTCAGACCGAACGCGTTAATCGCGTCGTCGAGGGCGTCTTGCGCAGCGTGTGCGCTGAAACTCCAAGGCGGTGGAGCGCCATGCTCCCGCTTGTCGAGTTTGCATTGAGCAATGCAGTACATGCCTCTACCGGCTTAACTCCGTTCTACGTGAACGGCTAAGCGCATCTGCGCGTTCCCCTCTCTCCTCCACTTCGTGGTCACGGGCTTGGTGGGGGAGGGATAGCTCCCGAGCTTGCTGATGTCAGCCCTCTTGCGGTGCGCAAGCAAGTCGATGACTTCCTCTCGACGAGGTTGAGCGTCTTACGCAGTGTGCGTGACGCGATGGCTGAAAGTCAAGATGTTCAAAAGGAATAAGCTGATGCAAAAGGCAGAGGCAATATGGTGGAATTTCAGGTCGGATACATTGTTATATTAAACGCTAAGAACCGGCCTACACATGCGGTATCTGCCGTCTTCAAGACGAAACTCCGGCCACGGTTCATCGGACCGTTCAAGGTCGTGGCCAAGAACGGCCTTGCATACACGCTGAACCTCCCAGCGAAGATGCGAACACATCCTGTGTTCTACGTGGGCTTGCTTAAGCCGTACCAGGACCCCGCGGGGGTGAGCGCGGAGGCGCTGGCACCACAGGCGGCATCGACAACGCTGAGTAGACGAACTGCTGCAGCCCGGTCAGTTGACCCCGAAGCTCCGCGAGCCCTAGCTCCTAAGCGCGAAGACGATCGGAGATCGATTGCGGAGCCTCGAACCACTCCACCCGCTGCTACAGATCCGTCAGATCTTGATCGTAGCGATCAAACGTCTCCCAGCCGTCTCGCATCTGGCGAGCTCGCTCGCCCGCAGCGAGCGAACACGGTGCAGCTTGGCTGACACCTCCGACTGACGCGCCCAGCGCGAGCCAGGAATCAGATTTCCATTGCCCGACCATCAGATCATCGCCCACCTCCGGCGCTGCTCGATAAGCACGGTGGCCTCCACTATCACGTGGAGCGTCTTCTAGCACGTCGCCGACGTAAGGGTCAAACCCAGTATCTGGTGAAGTGGAGGGGTTAACCTCACTCCCAGAACTCGTGGGAATACGAGGTGCCTCTGAGGCAAGATTGCCCTGACGTCGTGGGAGCTTTTGATCGGGCTGATCAAGGGCACCCTGGGGGCTCACGGTCGACTCGTCGATCGAGCCGCGCCCCCGCCACTAGTGCGAGGCGCGTCCGGGTCAAAAGCAGAGCTCATGCTCTGATCCGGGGCTGGCTCAGCCAGCGGAACCTCTCCCTGAGAGGCAGAAGCGAAATGGGACGCACCCGTGCCGGTGGCACGCGCAGAGCGCAAACGAGGACCCTCGTGCGAGACTTAGCGAAGTCAAAGTACAGACGTCGTCCGCTTCGCTGAAGCTTGCATGCAGGTTGTCGAGCGACTGCAACTTGCGGCCGTGTTCGGTCCAAGTCTGGAAAGCCGAGAGATACTCTTCGGCTGTCTCTCCAGACTTGAGAGCGATGGGATACGTCCGCATCTGCGGCACCGAGCCGCCGCTCGCTTGAGCGTGTAGACGTTGGCGATATTCCGCCACGTTCGTCACCTGCGGTGTCAGGAACCGCTCGTGGAGCGCTTGACGAGTCGCCAGCTCGACGTCCGTGCGGGCTGGAGGCCCCACGATATAGCTCGCGAGTGATGGCTGCGCGGCAGAAGCTCGGGACCGCTCGGCCGCATCGCGCGGCTCGAAGCCATAGTCGCGCCGCGACGGATTCAGCAGTGGCTGTGCCACGGAGCCCATGGAGCGCGCGTACGCTCGGCTCGCGAGAGCGCGGTCTTGGGCCTCATCGAGGTCGTTTGTAATGACACGCCCGCCAGAGCGGTCGCCCTAATCGCGTGGAGGTAGCGGCGGAGCTGAGCGCAGCCGGGCGCTCAACACAAAGGCCGACGGCCTGGCTTCCGGGAACGGACATGGTGTCCGCAGAGGTGGTCGTTGACCGGGCGGCGTGCGTGCGTCACGCGAAAAGCGCGGCGTACGCGGTGGAGATCGTGGCGCAGGGCTTCCAGCCCCTGGCGAAGCATCCGAGCGATCATCGCGTACTGGCATGTCGCCACCTTGGTCGTCCGACTCCTCATAGTCGACCTCGACCTCGCCCTCCTCTTGGGGCGAGCGAGAGCGCCGTACCGGCGAAGAAGGGCGCCGTGTCGGCGATGACAGCGGGCTCCCACCTCGGTACGAGGTCACGACGCCGCCGGCTTGACTACCGGGACTGCCCACCAGGCTGTACATGATGCGATCTCCGTACATCTGGCGATGCGCCGCGAAGTACTCCGCAACGGAGAGCGTGTGGGTGGCGTGGGGCAGGCTTGAAGGCGCGCACGAGCGCTAGGGTGCTGTGACCAGCGTGACGGGAAGAATTCTGTGTAGTCCTTGTTTCAAGGTACACTGACTCTGCGAGTCCTACTTACGGGACTGTACTTGGTTCTTGTATAGAACCGAAGGCTGGAAGCCTAAGACACTGACTCGTGAGTCGTACGTCTTCCGCTGTGCACGTGCACTGCTACGCAGCCCCGCTACAGGGATAGCATCTACTGCATGACAAAACGAGAGGTTGATCGGTATTGTAGAGATTTTGCCAGACTATCCGAAGGGAGCTTGTGGCTGTCGTGTGTGAGTCCGACACCGTCGTTGTGGCGTCGCTTCCATCACTTCGGAACGGTGATTCGGCGCATGCGTAGGCGCCGGACCACGACGGAGCGCCTAGGAGACATCACGGGGAGTCGGGACCCGGCAGGGTTGAGTGACGGAATGGCGGTCCAACCCGCCGAAAGGGGAAAGTGCCGATAGCGCGCCGACATCGCTTGACGATCTGTCCAAATGGCGTACGCCGACTTGCTAGCGACGTATCCAGAGCTGCTCAGATGCATACGCGAGGCGGCGTCTCGTGTGGAGGTCGAGAGCGACGAGAGAGCGGCATTGTTGGCTCCCTCAGTAGAATTGAGGCCAAGATGTCACTGTGTAAGGAGTACGTGTGCTTGGAAAAAGAAAACGAGAAGGTATATCCATCGGCGGTGAAAACGACTCTGTTGCGCCTTGGTCTACACACGGTCGGTCTCCCATCACAGATTCGTCGGAGCCACTTAAGGACTCGTCATCCAAGCTGCCTATCGGAGGGATACTGGTGTCCGCTGCCCCTTGTTCATTGTGAGTCTGGTAGACTGCCACTGTGACTGCTGCAACCGTGCCAAGGTAGCATGCCATTGTCAGTGTCATCACGACCAACCACATCACTTTTCCCTTAAAGCCAATTTTACCGATTCCGGAGACCACGCTTGGCGCACGTGACCTACTTATCCCATGCGCTGCTGAAGCGCTTCCGGTATGGGCGAGGGCTTTTGGCGAGGCGTGCCCATAGTGTCGTCCTCATCTGGTTGGGTGTGCAACGCCGGAGAGGGACGCGTGGGGAGTGCCGCACCTGGAGTTTATTTAACGTAAGCTCAACAACTCGCGACATTCGAGATTCCCACGTTTCTTCGACTGCTTCGAGTTTGGTGTCGAGCGCCTGGCATCTCTGGCTAATTATTTGTCACTGCCGTGTCATATCTGCTAGCTCTGCTTGAACACTCGCCAGTTTATTATCCATCATCCGACCGACCGGTGCCTCCACGTCGCGCAAGGTAGACCTGTTGGCAGTCGTGGGAAGGTTAGCGCCGATAATATGAAAGCTGGATTGGTCGGGGTCTTCGTTCCCAGTGTATCAGGAGATCTAAGTAGTGGGCAATTGCTGCGGAAGTGTCCTGGATTGAGGTATTCCCAACATACCTCTCTTTGCGCTCGTAAGACTCTCATGGGGATAGGGCCGACAGACAGCAGCGTAGTTCCCGTCTCCCCAAGGGTATTTACCACTTCTTGCGCCTCTGTGCTCGTCTCGACAGTCACAGCGGATCGACTGCGTCCTCGTTTGATATTGATGTGCTTCGGGTGGTATCCGTACTTCTCTAGGGCAGCCTTTATTGAAGTTGGCGTTACTTCGCTCGTGGCTCCAGTGACATTGACCCGGGTCGAGTCGCGAGTAGCTCGTTCAGACTTCGATAAGCGGACAAAATTGGGAGGTATCCGGATCCCATTCGATGTTACGAACCTGGCGAAAGACAATTGTGCCCACGGGGTTGCGATATCTGCGCTCATGGCCATCAGCTCCTCGTATGCAGAACTTATACACAATATTGGCTTTGTCGGAGCTTGGGAAGAACAGGCGGAAGGAGTATAGTGTTGTATCTGGCCAAGACGATCTCCGGAGGTAACCGACCGGGGTCCGTCGTTACTTTTGCCTGGACTGAATGTCGAATGAGAAATGACAAGACAGTCGAATGCCTCATGTCTTGCACTGCGCTTTTGTATATAGAATACGCCAATTGCAGTGAATTCGGGTGGAGGTGTGGAGGCAAACCCTAAACTTTAGAGCCAACTTTTACCTGAAATCGGTGGAGGCACCCTAATATGATAGGCCGAAAATACTTCGATCCCAGGTTAGTGTTGGTCGAAATCTAAATGTGCTTTTCATACGTATTGGCACCACATGTATTGGTGGGTGTGACGAAAAATATATATATACAAAACTAGTCCACACATAGTGAAACTAAGTACACATCGGTTTTGAATGTCTGTGAACACGATGGTGGCACTCTTGTGTGAGAGAGACAGGCCCATCAGCGAATCAGCGAACAGGAACGATAACAACGTCTACACGCACTGGGTTGGGCTGAAAACTTGGGAGACTACGTTTTCATATACAGGGAAGAAGATGGAGATAGTCTGAAGAGTGACAGAGACAGACCCCTCAGCTAATGAGCGTTCACAGACGCCATTGCAGGCATCGTACGCCCGACGGATTCGAAACAGTGAAGAGATATGTTTCGACGCAAGGTGAACTTGCTGGCGGGACTCAGCTAAGAATATAGATAGAATAAGCATTTGAGTATGTGTTAATGAGAAAAATGGTGTGCAAGGTCGGAATATGCGTAGCAACTGAATGTGCGTATGTAGGTTTGAATGTTTGTATAGTGCGAGTGTATGCAGCGTATCATTGGAGGTTGGGAAGTCTGTTGTCGAGGGAGAATATGTGTCGAATAAGCGTGTTGTATCATATATAGATGTGTGTATGGGAACGACAAAAACGTACGTAGACTAGTTAATGAAACGAGGATCAATAAGAAGTAGTGGAAACAGGTCATGGATGACTATGCGTGCGAGAGTGGTATTGGGAATCGTATGAAGGTGAGTGAGTGTACGCTTGTGTAGAGTAGGAGTAGGTGTAGCATAGGAGTGTGTAGAGTGGAAATGTATGCAGAGAATGCGTGTTATTGTGTATGGATGTGTTCGTGTTTGAGTGTTGGTAGTATATGGTTTGAGTCAAATGGAAGTGTAAATAGTATGATTTGGTGATAGGTAAATGAGAAAGATAGAGTGGAAGTGAAAGAAAAAAAAGAAAAAAGAAAAGAATGATAATAGTTGATTATGATGAGATGGATTGGGATTGATAGGAAAGGTGATTTGAGTGATTTGGAAGAGTTAGGTAGTAATGTGGAAAAATGAGAAGAAGAAGAAGTATGTGGAGAGTATGGATAGTATAGAATCTATATATATATGGTCGGCGCTACATATGTATCGCACTAAAATGACGTCGCGTTATGGGCTCTATTTTGGGCTTTTGCTGCTGTTTATTCCTGTAGCGCGCTGCTTTTTAGCGCCCAAATGAGTACTACTCGACACACTATTTTCGGTTATCAGACGATACTGACGGTAATACGGATCACAGCAGAATGAAACTAAGTGTAACTGGGGTTTTCAGTATGGCGAACAGGATGGTGATACTCTGAGCGAGCAGAAACAGGCGCATCCGCCAATCAGCGATCCGCATCGATAACAACGGCTGTACTGCACCGGTTGAGCTGAAAACTTAGGAGACTACGTTTTTATATACGGGGAACATGATGGTGATAGTCTGATGTGACAGAGACAGGCCCATCAGCCAATCAGCGATCAGGAACGATTGCTGCGGCTGTACATACCGGTTTCGGCTGAAAACGTAGGGGACGACGCTTTCATATACGGGGAAGAAGATGGTGATAGTGTGAAAAGACAGAGACAGGCCCATCACCCAATCAGCGATCGGGAAGGATAGCTATGGCCGGAATTACCGGATTGGGATGAAAACGTGGGAGACGACGTTTTCATATGTGGAGAACACGATGTAGATTGTCTGAGATTACAGAGACAGACCCATCAGCCAATCAGCGAGTAGCAACGTTATCTACGGTGGCACACACCTGCTTCGACTAAAACCTTGGAGGATTACGTTTTTGTATACGAGGAACACGATGGCGACACGGCGAAGTGATAGAGACAGGCTTGTCAATCAATCAACGATCAGTAAGGTTCATTACGGCTGCTTATCTCGTTTGGGATGAAAACTTAGGAGACTACGTTTGCGTATGTGGGGAAGAAGATGGTGATGGTTTGCAGCGACAGAAACTGGTGCATCCGCCAATGAGCGTTCACAAAAGCCATTGCAGGCATCGTACGCCCGACGGATTCGAAACAGTGAAGAGATATGTTTCGACGCAAGGTGAACTTGCTGGTGGAACTCAACGAAGAACATAATGAAAGTACGTCCTTGAGTCTGTGATTATGAGACAAATGGTGTGTAAGGTCGGAATACGCGTAGCAACTGAATGTGCGTATGTAGGTTTGAATGTTTGTATAGTACGAGTATGTGTAGAGTATAGTTGGCTGTTGAGAAGTGTGTTGTAGAGTTAAAGGAACATGATAAAGAATGAGTCGTGGAAAAAGGTTATGGATGATTATGATTATGAGTGTGTTGTTCGGA
Organism: Phytophthora quininea; assembly: GCA_011947345.1. Taxonomy (NCBI): domain Eukaryota; phylum Oomycota; class Peronosporomycetes; order Peronosporales; family Peronosporaceae; genus Phytophthora; species Phytophthora quininea. The sequence continues at coordinate 8,090 of JAAVTG010000961.1, read as the reverse complement.
AATAGAATGAATGTGAGTGAGTGTAACTTTGTATACAGTATAGGTATGTGTCGAATAGGAGTGCTTATATATATATGGTCGGCGCTACATATGTATCGCACTAAAATGACGTCGCGTTATGGGCTCTATTTTGGGCTGTTGCTGCTGTTTATTCCTGTAGCGCGCTGCTTTTTAGCGCCCAAATGAGTACTACTCGATACACTATTTTCGGTTATCAGACGATACTGACACTAATACTGATCACAGCATAATGAAACTAAGTGTAACTGGGGTTTTCAGTATGGCGAACAGGATGGTGATACTCTGAGCGAGCAGAAACAGGCGCATCCGCCAATCAGCGATCCGCATCGATAACAACGGCTGTACTGCACCGGTTGAGCTGAAAACTTAGGAGACTACGTATATATATATGGTCGGCGCTACATATGTATCGCACTAAAATGACGTCGCGTTATGGGCTCTATTTTGGGCTTGTGCTGCTGTTTATTCCTGTAGCTGCTTTTTAGCGCCCAAATGAGTACTACTCGATACACTATTTTCGGTTATCAGACGATACTGACACTAATACTGATCACAGCATAATGAAACTAAGTGTAACTGGGGTTTTCAGTATGGCGAACAGGATGGTGATACTCTGAGCGAGCAGAAACAGGCGCATCCGCCAATCAGCGATCCGCAACGAAAACAACGGCTGTACTCCACCGATTGAGCTGAAAACTTGGGGAACTATGTTTTCATATACGGAGAACATGATGGTGATAGTCTGATGTGACAGAGACAGGTCCATCAGCCAATCAGCGATCAGGAACGATTGCTGCGGCTGTACATACCGGTTTCGGCTGAAAACTTAGGGGACGACGCTTTCATATACGGGGAACATGATGGTGATAGTCTGATGTGACAGAGACAGGCCCATCACCCAATCAGCGATCGGGAAGGATAGCTATGGCCGGAATTACCGGATTGGGATGAAAACTTAGAGGACGACGCTTTCGTATGTGGGGAAGAAGATGGTGATAGTTTGCAGCGACAGAAACTGGTGCATCCGCCAATGGGCGTTCACATACGCCATTGCAGGCATCGTACGCCCGACGGATTCGAAACAGTGACGAGATATGTTTCGACGCAAGGTGAACTTGCTGGCGGGACTCAACGAAGAACATAATGAAAGTACGTCCTTGAGTATGTGATTATGAGACAAATGGGGTGTAAGGTCGGAATATGTGTAGCAACTGAATGTGCGTATGTAGGTTTGAATGTTTGTATAGTGCGAGTGTATGCAGCGTATCATTGGAGGTTGGGAAGTCTGTTGTGGAGGGAGAATATGTGTCGAATAAGCGTGTTGTATCATATATAGATGTGTGTATGGGAACGACAAAAACGTACGTAGACTAGTTAATGAAACGAGGATCAATAAGAAGTAGTGGAAACAGGTCATGGATGACTATGCGTGCGAGAGTGGTATTGGGAATCGTATGAAGGTGAGTGAGTGTACGCTTGTGTAGAGTAGGAGTAGGTGTAGCATAGGAGTGTGTAGAGTGGAAATGTATGCAGAGAATGCGTGTTATTGTGTATGGATGTGTTCGTGTTTGAGTGTTGGTAGTATATGGTTTGAGTCAAATGGAAGTGTAAATAGTATGATTTGGTGATAGGTAAATGAGAAAGATAGAGTGGAAGTGAAAGAAAAAAGAAAAAAGAAAAGAATGATAATAGTTGATTATGATGAGATGGATTGGGATTGATAGGAAAGGTGATTTGAGTGATTTGGAAGAGTTAGGTAGTAATGTGGAAAAATGAGAAGAAGAAGAAGTATGTGGAGAGTATGGATAGTATAGAATCTATATATATATGGTCGGCGCTACATATGTATCGCACTAAAATGACGTCGCGTTATGGGCTCTATTTTGGGCTTTTGCTGCTGTTTATTCCTGTAGCGCGCTGCTTTTTAGCGCCCAAATGAGTACTACTCGATACACTATTTTCGGTTATCAGACGATACTGACGGTAATACGGATCACAGCATAATGAAACTAAGTGTAACTGGGGTTTTCAGTATGGCGAACAGGATGGTGATACTCTGAGCGAGCAGAAACAGGCGCATCCGCCAATCAGCGATCCGCATCGATAACAACGGCTGTGCTCCACCGATTGGGCTAAAAACCCGGAGAAATATGTTTTCATATACGGGGAACATGATGGTGATAGTCTGATGTGACAGAGACAGGCCCATCACCCAATCAGCGATCAGGAAGGATAGCTATGGCCGGAATTACCGGATTGGGATGAAAACTTAGAGGACGACGCTTTCGTATGTGGGGAAGAAGATGGTGATGGTTTGCAGCGACAGAAACTGGTGCATCCGCCAATGAGCGTTCACAAAAGCCATTGCAGGCATCGTACGCCCGACTCAATCGAAACAGTGAAGAGATATATTTCGACGCAAGGTGAACTTGCTGGTTGGACTCAACGAAGAACATAATGAAAGTACGTCCTTGAGTCTGTGATTATGAGACAAATGGTGTGTAAGGTCGGAATATGTGTAGCAAATGAATGTGCGTATGTAGGTTTGAATGTTTGTATAGTGCGAGTGTATGCAGCGTATCATTGGAGGTTGGGAAGTCTGTTGTGGAGGGAGAATATGTGTCGAATAAGCGTGTTGTATCATATATAGATGTGTGTATGGGAACGACAAAAACGTACGTAGACTAGTTAATGAAACGAGGATCAATAAGAAGTAGTGGAAACAGGTCATGGATGACTATGCGTGCGAGAGTGGTATTGGGAATCGTATGAAGGTGAGTGAGTGTACGCTTGTGTAGAGTAGGAGTAGGTGTAGCATAGGAGTGTGTAGAGTGGAAATGTATGCAGAGAATGCGTGTTATTGTGTATGGATGTGTTCGTGTTTGAGTGTTGGTAGTATATGGTTTGAGTCAAATGGAAGTGTAAATAGTATGATTTGGTGATAGGTAAATGAGAAAGATAGAGTGGAAGTGAAAGAAAAAAGAAAAAAGAAAAGAATGATAATAGTTGATTATGATGAGATGGATTGGGATTGATAGGAAAGGTGATTTGAGTGATTTGGAAGAGTTAGGTAGTAATGTGGAAAAATGAGAAGAAGAAGAAGTATGTGGAGAGTATGGATAGTATAGAATCTATATATATATGGTCGGCGCTACATATGTATCGCACTAAAATGACGTCGCGTTATGGGCTCTATTTTGGGCTTTTGCTGCTGTTTATTCCTGTAGCGCGCTGCTTTTTAGCGCCCAAATGAGTACTACTCGATACACTATTTTCGGTTATCAGACGATACTGACGGTAATACGGATCACAGCATAATGAAACTAAGTGTAACTGGGGTTTTCAGTATGGCGAACAGGATGGTGATACCCTGAGCGAGCAGAAACAGGCGCATCCGCCAATCAGCGATCCGCATCGATAACAACGGCTGTGCTCCACCGATTGGGCTAAAAACCCGGAGAAATATGTTTTCATATACGGAGAACATGATGGTGATAGTCTGATGTGACAGAGACAGGCCCATCACCCAATCAGCGATCAGGAAGGATAGCTATGGCCGGAATTACCGGATTGGGATGAAAACTTAGAGGACGACGCTTTCGTATGTGGGGAAGAAGATGGTGATGGTTTGCAGCGACAGAAACTGGTGCATCAGCCAATGAGCGTTCACAAAAGCCATTGCAGGCATCGTACGCCCGACTCAATCGAAACAGTGAAGAGATATATTTCGACGCAAGGTGAACTTGCTGGTCGGACTCAACGAAGAACGTAATGAAAGTACGTCCTTGAGTCTGTGATTATGAGACAAATGGTGTGTAAGGTCGGAATATGTGTAGCAAATGAATGTGCGTATGTAGGTTTGAATGTTTGTATAGTGCGAGTGTATGCAGCGTATCATTGGAGGTTGGGAAGTCTGTTGTGGAGGGAGAATATGTGTCGAATAAGCGTGTTGTATCATATATAGATGTGTGTATGGGAACGACAAAAACGTACGTAGACTAGTTAATGAAACGAGGATCAATAAGAAGTAGTGGAAACAGGTCATGGATGACTATGCGTGCGAGAGTGGTATTGGGAATCGTATGAAGGTGAGTGAGTGTACGCTTGTGTAGAGTAGGAGTAGGTGTAGCATAGGAGTGTGTAGAGTGGGAATGTATGCAGAGAATGCGTGTTATTGTGTATGGATGTGTTCGTGTTTGCGTGTTGGTAGTATATGGTTTGAGTAAAATGAACGTGTCAATAGTATGATTTGGTGATAGGTAAATGAGAAAGATAGCGTGGGAGTGAAAGAAAAAGAAAAAAAAGAAAAGAATGATAATAGTTGATTATAATGAGATGGATTGGGATTGATAGAAAAGGTGATTTGAATGATTTAAAAGAGTTGGTTGTTAATGTGAAAAATGAGAAGAAGAAGAAGTATGTGGAGGGTATGGATAGTATATAATGGTGTAAGAGTGTATATAGGTGTAAGTGTATGAGGTGTGTAAGAGTAGATATGCGGATATTGTATAGAGAAGAATGAGTATGTGAAATCTTATATATATATGGTCGGCGCTACATATGTATCGCACTAAAATGACGTCGCGTTATGGGCTCTATTTTGGGCTTGTGCTGCTGTTTATTCCTGTAGCGCGCTGCTTTTTAGCGCCCAAATGAGTACTACTCGATACACTATTTTCGGTTATCAGACGATACTGACACTAATACTGATCACAGCATAATGAAACTAAGTGTAACTGGGGTTTTCAGTATGGCGAACAGGATGGTGATACTCTGAGCGAGCAGAAACAGGCGCATCCGCCAATCAGCGATCCGCATCGATAACAACGGCTGTACTGCACCGGTTGAGCTGAAAACTTAGGAGACTACGTATATATATATGGTCGGCGCTACATATGTATCGCACTAAAATGACGTCGCGTTATGGGCTCTATTTTGGGCTTGTGCTGCTGTTTATTCCTGTAGCGCGCTGCTTTTTAGCGCCCAAGTTAGTACTACTCGACACACTATTTTCGGTTATCAGACGATACTGACACTAATACTGATCACAGCATAATGAAACTAAGTGTAGCTGGGGTTTTCAGTATGGCGAACACGATGGTGATACTCTGAGCGAGCAGAAACAGGCGCATCCGCCAATCAGCGATCCGCATCGATAACAACGGCTGTACTGCACCGGTTGAGCTGAAAACTTAGGAGACTACGTATATATATATGGTCGGCGCTACATATGTATCGCACTAAAATGACGTCGCGTTATGGGCTCTATTTTGGGCTTGTGCTGCTGTTTATTCCTGTAGCGCGCTGCTTTTTAGCGCCCAAGTTAGTACTACTCGACACACTATTTTCGGTTATCAGACGATACTGACGGTAATACTGATCACAGCATAATGAAACTAAGTGTAGCTGGGGTTTTCAGTATGGCGAACACGATGGTGATACTCTGAGCGAGCAGAAACAGGCGCATCCGCCAATCAGCGATCCGCATCGATAACAACGGCTGTACTGCACCGATTGGGCTGGAAACTTGGGAGACTATGTTTTCATATACGAGGAACATGATGGTGATAGTTTCATGCGACAGAGACAGGCCCATCAGCCAATCAGCGATCAGGAACGATTGCTGCGGCTGTACATACCGGTTTCGGCTGAAAACGTAGGGGACGACGCTTTCATATACGGGGAAGAAGATGGTGATAGTGTGAAAAGACAGAGACAGCCCCATCACCCAATCAGCGATCGGGAAGGATAGCTATGGCCGGAATTACCGGATTGGGATGAAAACGTGGGAGACGACGTTTTCATATGTGGAGAACACGATGTAGATTGTCTGAGATTACAGAGACAGACCCATCAGCCAATCAGCGAGTAGCAACGTTATCTACGGTGGCACACACCTGATTCGACTAAAACCTTGGAGAATCACGTGTTTGTATACGCGGAACACGATGGTGACACTGCGAAGTGATAGAGACAGGCCTGTCAAGCAGTCAACGATCAGGAAGGTTCATTACGGCCGCTTACTCCCGTTTGGGATGAGAACTTAGGAGACTACGTTTTCGTATGTGGGGAAGAAGATGGTGATAGTTTGCAGCGACAGAAACTGGTGCATCGGCCAATGAGCGTTCACAGACGCCATTGCAGGCATCGTACGCCCGACGGATTCGAAACAGTGACGAGATATGTTTCGACGCAAGGTGAACATGCTGGTTGGACTCAACGAAGAACATAATGAAAGTACGTCCTTGAGTCTGTGATTATGAGACAAATCGTGTGTAAGGTCGGAATATGTGTAGCAAATGAATGCGCGTATGTACGTTTGAATGTTTGAATGGTTGTATAGTACGAGTGTATGCAGCGTATACTTGGAGGTTGGGAAGTCTGTTGTCGAGGGAGAATATGTGTCGAATAAGCGTGTTGTATCATATATAGATGTGTGTATGGGAACGACAAAAACGTATGTAGACTAGTTACTGAAACGAGGATCAATAAGAAGTAGTGGAAACAGGTCATGGATGGCTATGCGTGCGAGAGTGTTATTTGTTCTTGGGAATCGTATGAAGGTGAGTGAGTGTACGCTTGTGTAGAGTAGGAGTAGGTGTCGAATAGGAGTGTGTAGAGTGGGGATGTATGCAGAGAATGCGTGTTATTGTGTATGGATGTGTTGGTGTTTGCGTGTTGGTAGTATATGGTTAGAGTAAAAGGAACGTGTCAATAGTATGATTTGGTGATAGGTAAATCAGAAAGATAGAGTGGGAGTGAAAGAAAAAAGAAAAAAGAAAAGAATGATAGTAGTTGATTATAATGAGATGGGTTGGGATTGATCGGAAAGGTGATTTGAGTGATTTGGTAGAGATAGGTAGTAATGTGGAAAAATGAGAAGAAGAAGAAGTATGTGGAGAGTATGGATAGTAGATAATCGTGTAAGAGTGTATATACGTGTAAGTGTAGGAGGTGTGTAAGAGTAAAAATGTAGATATTGTATGGAGAAGAATGAGTATGTGAAATAGGAATGTTTAAAGAAGGAGTATGTAGAGAATAAATGGGTGTAGTGTAAAGTGTGAGTGTGTAAGATAAGAGTGTGTGAGAAGAGAAAAAATGGAGTTGAGGAAGGAATAGAGAAAATGTGAGTAATAAAAATTGAAGAAAAATGATGGGTGTTTGTGTGTTGGTGTGTGTGTGTGTATGTAGAGTATGGGTGTTTGTGGTGAATAGAAGTGTATGTGGAGTGTGAGTGTGAGTATGTGTGAGTGTAAATAGAGAGTAAGTGTAAAAAGTGTGATTGTGAATAGAGTGTGAGTGTGTGTAGAGTTTAAGTGTGTGTAAAGTATGAGTATGTGAGAGTATGAGAATGTGTATGTGAGAGGGTGAGTGTTGTGGAGTGTGAGTGTGAGTATGTATAGAGTGTGAGTATGAGTGTGTGTAGATTGTGAGTGTGTGTGGAGTGAGTGTGTGTAGAGTGTGTAGTGTGTAGTGTGTGTAGAGTGTGAGTGTGTGTAGGGTATGAGTGTTGTAGGGTTTGAGTGTTGTAGGGTTTGAGTGTGTGTAGAGTGTGAGTATGTGTAGAGTGTGTGTAGAGTGTGAGAGTGAGTGTGTGTAGAGTGTAGAGTGTAGAGTGTGTGTGGAGTGTGAGTGTAAGTATGTGTGGGTGTAAATAGAGAGTAAGAGTAAAAAAGTGTGATTGTGAATAGAGTGTTAGTGTTGTAGAGTGTGAATGTGTGTAAAGTATGAGTATGTGAGAGTGTGAGTATGTGTATGTGTATGTGTAGAGTGTGAGTGTGTGTGGAGTGTGAGTGTGTGTGGGTTTAGGGTTTAGGGTTTAGGGTTTAGGGTTTAGGGTTTAGGGTTTAGGGTTTAGGGTTTAGGGTTTAGGGTTTAGGGTTTAGGGTTTAGGGTTTAGGGTTTAGGGTTTAGGGTTTAGGGTTTAGGGTTTAGGGTTTAGGGTTTAGGGTTTAGGGTTTAGGGTTTAGGGTTTAGGGTTTAGGGTTTAGGGTTTAGGGTTTAGGGTTTAGGGTTTAGGGTTTAGGGTTTAGGGTTTAGGGTTTAGGGTTTAGGGTTTAGGGTTTAGG
>JAAVTG010000960.1:0-21395 GCA_011947345.1 Phytophthora quininea | reverse complement strand
CGTCTACATACTCGTAAACTATCGTCCACTCCACCACCATAGCCGACTCTCCTTGGAGCAGTCCCCGTGCATCCCCGTGCAGATACCGAGCTCGCGCACAGGATACGATTCCGGCAGCTTTGTCTTCAGGGGGAGGATCGCTAGATGGGCATCAAGGATAGGCTGTAAAGTTGGTAGCATGGTCTTTGGATTGGCTATAATACAGTGTCCATAACTCAGCTGCTCCGTGTACCAGTCAGGTTGTGTGGTGGAGTGGCTTACCAGAAAATCCGATCTCGGATCTAGAGGCAGGGGATCTCCAGCTCACAAATGCGACGTCACCTCGGTTAAAACGACGTCGCGTTTTCCCCAGGACTTGACTAACGTAATTCCAAAGCGCGATAACGCAGTGGCCAGGAATGTAACCTTGGTACTTGAGGTCTTGGTTGGTGGCCGTGCGAGGATGGGTTTCCACTTCCGGTCGTCTTCTTCTCTTCTCTTCTTCTAGACCGACTGATCCCTATCGCTTGATCAGTCGGTCTTCCGCACACACTGTTGGTGCTAAAGAGCAGGGCCGCAGCACCTCCAATTCCGTCCCCGTCTTGGCCACATCCGTTGCCATAGTACGTAAGCAGCACCGCCACACCAAAATCCCACGCGTACTGGGTATTTTCCCCGGAAAACCAATTGTTTTGTAGTAGAGAGGCTCCAATAATTCCACTAGTGTGTCAAATGAGTCGGGCGTGTACCGCAGCGTTTTCGGAATGCTTTTTGTGATCGTTGAGCCTTCAATTTCGGGGAGAAGTCCGTTCGGATGGCGATCTGCTCACTAGGCGGGGCACGAAGGGATCGCAAGTCCATCGTTGCGAATACGGCTCCTAGAGCAATGAATAGCAATATACAACGAGTATTTCATCTTCTTCGGCGTCGTCGTCCGCAAAAACAGTCAGATCGGCGCCATAGTATTTGCACACTACATGAGCTCGCTCTGGTGCTCACTGGAGACCACGGAGAAGCTGTCTCCGTCTTCTGGGCCCATGGCGACTCCTTCGTTGATCTCGTCGTCTTACCACGCTCGCCATGTCGCTACCAGGATCTTCAGCAACCCCAACCGAGCTCGAACCTTTTTCCGCATCCATCTGACTATTGCTTCAACTCCGTGAAAAGTCGTCTCCCCTTCTGAAAAGTTGGTGCCGAACCTACTTCTTTTTGACGACTTTAAAGTCGGCAAAATCGCCACCTACTTTTTCAGATGCTCCGTCTATGCAATAAGCCAGCTAGAAAAGTAATCACTTTTCATTTGGACATCGATCTATTAATAAGGTCAGTGATTGATAGAAACAAATTGACACTATCATTCGAGTCCAAGAGCCACGATCAGCAGGCGCGCCACCTCAAGCCTACTTTTGCTTCCTATGGCTTCGGGCGCTGCGTGTTTCGCGAACGTTTCGCGAATGTCGCATTAGTCGGGCAAAGTCCCATTGGGACTTTGGTATACTAAGCATTTGTAATGAAGCTACGTGACCAACCTACGATGGAGACGGCGACCTCCGGTGTAGAATACGCCATTATATCGCCATTAGCCAATGAAAAGACGTGAAAATTAGAATCTTTTCAAAAAGAACTTGCCTTTGCGCCTTCCTTCAGGCTTAAACCATGAACTCGTGTTAACACTTTGGATGGGAATGCTATTGTGGAATATACCCCATCAAGTCATTCTTCCCGTTGATTTTGTCGTAACCAAATCAGAGCCGCATGCGAGGTGCTCCATGCTTTCAAGCCGACCGCCTTAAGGAATGATAGCTGCATGTCCTTCTTGGACGACTCCAGACACAAGTGGCGCTTCCTCGGGCATGTGGACAGCATTGCTAGCGATATGCTCGGTGTTCTCCTCCGCCAACACCTTGCTTGGCGCCGTGAACACTTCGTCGTCGCTTTCGGTAGGTGATAGTTCCGAAATGTCAGCTTGAGGAGCTTCGTTCGACGTGCTTATCAGCGAATGTTCGTCAATTGAAGCAACCGAATACGCTGCTTCTTCGGGCTGATCAACTTCTGCGTCCTTGGCAGCTGACGGTTCACCAACCTCGGGAGAAACCACGCGTGGCAACGTCCAGCTGCTTTCGACGGTCTCAGTTACTGCTTCAGACGCAGTGGCGGCCTCATCTACTGAAATCGGAGTCTTCACGTCGTCATCTTCTGAAGGAGTCACTTCCTCTCTGGGGAGAGCAGAGTCACCTTCGTTCTTCGTGAAGTAGTCCCACTTGACTGCCGGCTTGAACTCGGTTTTCTCCGTCATGTCGAGACTAGTCGATCCCGCTTCGGGCTCCTCCACCGCCGTCATGTTCCTTCGCGTCGCTGTGGTCTTTCTGTAAAATGACGTGCTGCTCTCGACCGCCTCGGCATCTTCAGTTTCTGGTTCAACGGCCTTCGTCACCTCTTTCGGTTCATTCGAAGTGCTGACGGTGGCCCGCGAGACTGCTTGTCTAGTAGCGGCGCCTTGGTACGCCACGACGCCACCTCGATTGGACCCTCGCAAGGATTCGTCGCTGCTTTGGACGAATTCCGCATCGAGGTCGAGACTGTCCGCGTCGCCGTCTGGTTCGAATCCGATGCCGCCGTGCGAGTGACCACCCGGCGAGTCGTTCTAAGTCTCACTTGTGACACTGCTGACGCTACCCGTGAAGCTACCAGCGCTGACGAGGGCGTTCTTCATCTTCAATGACATTTCCGTCGGCGTCGATGAACTGATCGACAGTGACCGGCGTGCCGTCTTGTCCGACAACCATACGTCGAACGACACGACGTGTGGTTCTCTGACTGTACCCCGGACGAGTCTTTGGTGACAGTCTCCGTAGATGTTGCGCCGCCTTCTGTCGAGACCACGTTGTCGTCAGCATACTGCACTTCTTCATGGACCAGTCCGTCAGCTCCCGTCCGGCGGATGATCACTCGTCGCGAAGTCTTCCCCGGTGTCATCACACGCTTCGTAAAGCTTCTGGTGCGAACCAACTCGCTTCCGTCGCTCTGCTTGACGTTGCCGGTCGCGTCCACGTACTGCACTTCCTCGTGAACTTTGCCACCCGCACCGGTTCGTCGGAAGATCACCCGCCGGACGGTCTTGCTCGGAGTAGTATCAGAAAGAGTCGTTGATTTGGATTTTGCGGCATTTTCGTAGGCAGCGACGTTGCCGTCGGCGTCGAGATACTTCACCAGCTCGTGGACTTGTCCGTCGCCCCCCTTGTCCGGCGCAGGGTTCACTTCTTCAATTTGGCGGGCGTCATAACCCGGCGCGTTGAGGTTTTCCGGCTGGGCGTTGTCACCGTCGTCGTTCCTTCGTTCGCTGAGGAAGGCGAGCTGGGCCAAGTGTGGTTATTGGCCAAGGCACTGTATGGACTCCAGCAAGCAGGCCGAGAATGGAACGCCGAACCCGATTCGTTTCTGCGGGAGCTGGGATTTGCTCCGACGCAAACTGATCGATGTGTCTACACGCATGCTGATAAGGATCCGGTCGTCCTCGTGTACGTAGACGACATTCTCATCGGGTACAAGCACGATGACGACATGAAGCAGCTCCTGAAATTGCTTCAGAACAAGTACGATATCAAGGACTTGGGAGATTTGGCATGGTTCTTAGGCATACGAGTACAACGCGACCTGACATCTGGCGAAATCACCATTGACCAACACCAATACGTTGAGGAAATGTGTCGGCGATTTGCTATGGAAACGTGCAGGACAGCCCACACACCCATGGACCAAGGCCTCGTGCTATACAAAGCTAAACCCGGTGAAGAGCTAGCAGAGCACGTTCCATACCGGCAAGCTGTAGGCACATTATGTAACGGGGTTACACGAAAGTCACGCTCGTGCGTTGACTTTAGAGGTGCACAAAACTCTTCACTGTGTGTAGAGTTTTGACTCTGTAGCCATTGGCTCTCCACCAGTCATTTACATATTCTTAGATTAACTATGCTATATAGTTTAGTCTATACATTTACAAGCAAGGTCAGATAACAATTCAATTCAGTTCTATTTTGCAGTTAATCTGTGTAGTCCTTGTTTTAAAGGGACACTGACTCTGCGAGTCCTACTTACGGGACTGTACTTGGTTCTTGTGAACCGAAGGCTGGAAGCCTAAGACACTGACTCGTGGAGTCGTACGTCTTCCTCTGTGCACGTGCACTGCTACGCAGCCCGCTACATCTGGTAGCACTTGTAGTCAATCCTACTCCTGAGTCGTCGACCGAACCTCTGTGAGGATGGAGCAAGCAGCGTTTGCGCACTTGACTCCCAGTCATTAGGACACGCTTAATAAGCTTGCGTACTTGTTGGGCCCTGAGGGCATAGCGCGCCTTGAGGCGTTCTCGAAGTACGAGAATGCTATGCTGGAGCATATTCAGCAGCGTGTCGCTGCCGCAGCGCTTCCTCAGCGGGCGAAGCAGCTCTCCGTGAGCGTAAAGACCTTCTCGGGGAAGGAGGAGAACCTTCTATTGTGGACCCGGAGGTCGAAATGGCCATGGGTTCGAAGTGACACTGGGCCTTCAGAGAAGGTCGTTACGTCGAATGCGGCAGGTGCCGTCCGCGATCAAAGATCTCACGACGCTTCGCGTGGTGCCCCCTCGGGCGAATTCCCTCATTCGAGAGGCGCCGAGGACGCAGTGGGCTCCCCGTCCCCATCTGGACGTGCCTCGGCGAGGCGGAGGCGTCGGAAAGCGCGGCGCGCGCGACACAAGGTTTTGTAGCGCGAAGGGCGTCGACCGCGCCGAGCGGTGCTCAGCAGTCGGGCTGTGAACGGCTCTACACTTCGTCGACGGAGTGACGGGTGCGGTCGAAGGAGGCATGCGCCTCGATGACCTGCCAAGTGTTGGAGAGCTCTTAGAGTTGGACGAAATGTCCGTCGCCGAGTTTGGGGCGGCGCTGAAGGACGGCGAGCTTGCCAAAGTGGTCATCATTCAACCCGAAGACGAGTTGAACTCGTCGTCCCTCGTGGACGAGTCGGTCTTGGCCGAGACCAAGAAGGCATTGAATGCGCGGAGTGGGTCAGCGATCCTAAATGACCCGACTGACCCCTTCAATCTTTTACTGAAGGAGCATGGAGACGTCGTCTCAAAGGAGCCACCTAGTGGCCTCCCTCCTGACCGAGGGGTCCGTCATGAAATTGACTTGGTTCCCGGGACGAAGTACTGCGTCACACGCCAGTGGCCCTTGCCGAAGGAGCAGTGCGACGTCATTGACGCCTTCTTCCGTGCTAAGCACGCGGCAGAGCTGTGCGTGAGAGCAAGTCTCCGCACTCCACGCCGACGTTCTGTGTCAGAAAGCCTAATGGCAAGTGGCGCATCGTTCATGCTTTCAAGGAGAGACTCATGCAGGCGCCGATACTGGCGCTGCCGGACCCCGATCGTCCGTTTAGCGTCGTCTGTGACGCTTCCGATTTTGCCATCGGCTGCGCTTTGCTTCAAGCGGACGCCGAGGGGCGTGAACGCGTGATCGCGTTTGAGGCTCGCCAGCTTAAAGCTGCGGAGAAGAACTACCCAGTTCACGACAAGGAGCTACTTGCAATGAAGTACGCTCTCGTCAAATTCAGGGTGCACCTGCTCGGCTCAAAGCCGTTCGTGATCTTCACGGATCATGCGTCACTACGCACTGCGACACAGTCGCCTCACCTCTCGCAGAGAATGGCCCGATGGCTCTCCTTCTTTGCGGAGTATAACTTCGAAGTGAAGTACAAGCCTGGTAGGCAGAACGTCCTGGCCGATGCGCTGTCGTGCCAACCGGACTATGAGCTTTCTCATGTCACGACGGTGACGTCGTCGGTGACGGATTTGATCCGAGCAGCGTATGCACAGGACAAGTCCTGTGTCGCATTGCTGCGCTCTGGGGAGCGACGAGTTCAAGGACTCGAAGACAGAACTGTCTGGGTGCTTGCGCGCGAATCGCTACACCTGCGATGGCGGCATGCTGTACTACAGCACGGGTTCCGATGACCCTCCACGTGTCGTGGTGCCTCATGACGAGAACCTCAAGTATCGGATACTGTATGAGGCTCATGGCGTTCCCACGAGCGGCCACCTTGGTCGCGAGAAGACCACAGCTTGGTGATCTCGATGTTCTGGTGGCCCAAGCTGTACAAGTGGGTCAGACATATGTGCGCACGTGTGAGACGTGGCAACAGGTCAAACCCGCGCCGCATGCGGCGGCGCCGCTGGCGAGCTTGCCAGTACCCAGTGGGTGTTGGCAGTCCATGAGTATGGACTTTGTGTTTGGCCTGCCGAAGGACTCGGCAGGCAACACGGGTATTGTGGTCTTTGTTGACCGATTGAACAAGATGGCTCACCTAGCGGCGGTGCCGGACTCCATTGATGGGAAGAGTACAGCCTCACTGTTCATCGATCGAGTCTTTCGGCAGCATGGGCTCCCGGAGACGATCGTCTCGGATCGAGTTCCGCGCTTCACGGGAAGTTCTGGACGTCCGTCTTCAAGGTGCTAGGCACACGACTGGACATGTCCACAGCGGATCATCCGTAGACCGACGGTCAGACCGAACGCGTTAATCGCGTCGTCGAGGGCGTCTTGCGCAGCGTGTGCGCTGAAACTCCAAGGCGGTGGAGCGCCATGCTCCCTTGTCGAGTTTGCATTGAGCAATGCAGTACATGCCTCTACCGGCTTAACTCCGTTCTACGTGAACGGCTAAGCGCATCTGCGCGTTCCCCTCTCTCCTCCACTTCGTGGTCACGGGCTTGGTGGGGAGGGATAGCTCCGAGCTTGCTGATGTCAGCCCTCTTGCGGTGCGCAAGTCGATGACTTCCTCTCGACGAGGTTGAGCGTCTTACGCAGTGTGCGTGACGCGATGGCTGAAAGTCAAGATGTTCAAAAGGAATAAGCTGATGCAAAAGGCAGAGGCAATATGGTGGAATTTCAGGTCGGATACATTGTTATATTAAACGCTAAGAACCGGCCTACACATGCGGTATCTGCCGTCTTCAAGACGAAACTCCGGCCACGGTTCATCGGACCGTTCAAGGTCGTGGCCAAGAACGGCCTTGCATACACGCTGAACCTCCCAGCGAAGATGCGAACACATCCTGTGTTCGTGGGCTTGCTTAAGCCGTACCAGGACCCCGCGGGGGTGAGCGCGGGGCGCTGGCACCACAGGCGGCGACAACGCTGAGTAGACGAACTGCTGCAGCCCGGTCAGTTGACCCCGAAGCTCCGCGAGCCCTAGCTCCTAAGCGCGAAGACGATCGGAGATCGATTGCGGAGCCTCGAACCACTCCACCCGCTGCTACAGATCCGTCAGATCTTGATCGTAGCGATCAAACGTCTCCCAGCCGTCTCGCATCTGGCGAGCTCGCTCGCCCCGGCGAGCGAACACGGTGCAGCTTGGCTGACACCTCCGACTGACGCGCCCAGCGCGAATCAGATTTCCATTGCCCGACCATCAGATCATCGCCCACCTCCGGCGCTGCTCGATAAGCACGGTGGCCTCCACTATCACGTGGAGCGTCTTCTAGCACGTCGCCGACGTAAGGGTCAAACCCAGTATCTGGTGAAGTGGAGGGGTTAACCTCACTCCCAGAACTCGTGGGAATACGAGGTGCCTCTGAGGCAAGATTGCCCTGACGTCGTGGGAGCTTTTGATCGGGCTGATCAAGGGCACCCTGGGGGCTCACGGTCGACTCGTCGATCGAGCCGCGCCCCCGCCACTAGTGCGAGGCGCGTCCGGGTCAAAAGCAGAGCTCATGCTCTGATCCGGGGCTGGCTCAGCCAGCGGAACCTCTCCCGAGAGGCAGAAGCGAAATGGGACGCACCCGTGCCGGTGGCACGCGCAGAGCGCAAACGAGGACCCCTCGTGCGAGACTTAGCGAAGTCAAAGTACAGACGTCGTCCGCTTCGCTGAAGCTTGCATGCAGGTTGTCGAGCGACTGCAACTTGCGGCCGTGTTCGGTCCAAGTCTGGAAAGCCGAGATACTCTTCGGCTGTCTCTCCAGACTTGAGAGCGATGGGATACGTCCGCATCTGCGGCACCGAGCCGCCGCTCGCTTGAGCGTGTAGACGTTGGCGATATTCCGCCACGTTCGTCACCTGCGGTGTCAGGAACCGCTCGTGGAGCGCTTGACGAGTCGCCAGCTCGACGTCCGTGCGGGCTGGAGGCCCCACGATATAGCTCGCGAGTGATGGCTGCGCGGCAGAAGCTCGGGACCGCTCGGCCGCATCGCGCGGCTCGAAGCCATAGTCGCGCCGCGACGGATTCAGCAGTGGCTGTGCCACGGAGCCCATGGAGCGCGCGTACGCTCGGCTCGCGAGAGCGCGGTCTTGGGCCTCATCGAGGTCGTTTGTAATGACACGCCCGCCAGAGCGGTCGCCTAATCGCGTGGAGGTAGCGGCGGAGCTGAGCGCAGCCGGGCGCTCAACACAAAGGCCGACGGCCTGGCTTCCGGGAACGGACATGGTGTCCGCAGAGGTGGTCGTTGACCGGGCGGCGTGCGTGCGTCACGCGAAAAGCGCGGCGTACGCGGTGGAGATCGTGGCGCAGGGCTTCCAGCCCCTGGCGAAGCATCCGAGCGATCATCGCGTACTGGCATGTCGCCACCTTGGTCGTCCGACTCCTCATAGTCGACCTCGACCTCGCCCTCCTCTTGGGGCGAGCGAGAGCGCCGTACCGGCGAAGAAGGGCGCCGTGTCGGCGATGACAGCGGGCTCCCACCTCGGTACGAGGTCACGACGCCGCCGGCTTGACTACCGGGACTGCCCACCAGGCTGTACATGATGCGATCTCCGTACATCTGGCGATGCGCCGCGAAGTACTCCGCAACGGAGAGCGTGTGGGTGGCGTGGGGCAGGCTTGAAACGCGCTAGGGTGCTGTGACCAGCGTGACGGGAAGAATTCTGTGTAGTCCTTGTTTCAAGGTACACTGACTCTGCGAGTCCTACTTACGGGACTGTACTTGGTTCTTGTATAGAACCGAAGGCTGGAAGCCTAAGACACTGACTCGTGAGTCGTACGTCTTCCGCTGTGCACGTGCACTGCTACGCAGCCCCGCTACAGGGATAGCATCTACTGCATGACAAAACGAGAGGTTGATCGGTATTGTAGAGATTTTGCCAGACTATCCGAAGGGAGCTTGTGGCTGTCGTGTGTGAGTCCGACACCGTCGTTGTGGCGTCGCTTCCATCACTTCGGAACGGTGATTCGGCGCATGCGTAGGCGCCGGACCACGACGGAGCGCCTAGGAGACATCACGGGAGTCGGGACCCGGCAGGGTTGAGTGACGGAATGGCGGTCCAACCCGCCGAAAGTGCCGATAGCGCGCCGACATCGCTTGACGATCTGTCCAAATGGCGTACGCCGACTTGCTAGCGACGTATCCAGAGCTGCTCAGATGCATACGCGAGGCGGCGTCTCGTGTGGTCGAGAGCGACGAGAGAGCGGCATTGTTGGCTCCCTCAGTAGAATTGAGGCCAAGATGTCACTGTGTAAAGTACGTGTGCTTGGAAAAAGAAAACGAGAAGGTATATCCATCGGCGGTGAAAACGACTCTGTTGCGCCTTGGTCTACACGGTCGGTCTCCCATCACAGATTCGTCGGAGCCACTTAAGGACTCGTCATCCAAGCTGCCTATCGGAGGGATACTGGTGTCCGCTGCCCCTTGTTCATTGTGAGTCTGGTAGACTGCCACTGTGACTGCTGCAACCGTGCCAAGGTAGCATGCCATTGTCAGTGTCATCACGACCAACCACATCACTTTTCCCTTAAAGCCAATTTTACCGATTCCGGAGACCACGCTTGGCGCACGTGACCTACTTATCCCATGCGCTGCTGAAGCGCTTCCGGTATGGGCGAGGGCTTTTGGCGAGGCGTGCCCATAGTGTCGTCCTCATCTGGTTGGGTGTGCAACGCCGGAGAGGGACGCGTGGGGAGTGCCGCACCTGGAGTTTATTTAACGTAAGCTCAACAACTCGCGACATTCGAGATTCCCACGTTTCTTCGACTGCTTCGAGTTTGGTGTCGAGCGCCTGGCATCTCTGGCTAATTATTTGTCACTGCCGTGTCATATCTGCTAGCTCTGCTTGAACACTCGCCAGTTTATTATCCATCATCCGACCGACCGGTGCCTCCACGTCGCGCAAGGTAGACCTGTTGGCAGTCGTGGGAAGGTTAGCGCCGATAATATGAAAGCTGGATTGGGGGGTCTTCGTTCCCAGTGTATCAGGAGATCTAAGTAGTGGGCAATTGCTGCGGAAGTGTCCTGGATTGAGGTATTCCCAACATACCTCTCTTTGCGCTCGTAAGACTCTCATGGGGATAGGGCCGACAGACAGCAGCGTAGTTCCCGTCTCCCCAAGGGTATTTACCACTTCTTGCGCCTCTGTGCTCGTCTCGACAGTCACAGCGGATCGACTGCGTCCTCGTTTGATATTGATGTGCTTCGGGTGGTATCCGTACTTCTCTAGGGCAGCCTTTATTGAAGTTGGCGTTACTTCGCTCGTGGCTCCAGTGACATTGACCCGGGTCGAGTCGCGAGTAGCTCGTTCAGACTTCGATAAGCGGACAAAATTGGGAGGTATCCGGATCCCATTCGATGTTACGAACCTGGCGAAAGACAATTGTGCCCACGGGTTGCGATATCTGCGCTCATGGCCATCAGCTCCTCGTATGCAGAACTTATACACAATATTGGCTTTGTCGGAGCTTGGGAAGAACAGGCGGAAGGAGTATAGTGTTGTATCTGGCCAAGACGATCTCCGGAGGTAACCGACCGGGGTCCGTCGTTACTGCCTGGACTGAATGTCGAATGAGAAATGACAAGACAGTCGAATGCCTCATGTCTTGCACTGCGCTTTTGTATATAGAATACGCCAATTGCAGTGAATTCGGGTGGAGGTGTGGAGGCAAACCCTAAACTTTAGAGCCAACTTTTACCTGAAATCGGTGGAGGCACCCTAATATGATAGGCCGAAAATACTTCGATCCCAGGTTAGTGTTGGTCGAAATCTAAATGTGCTTTTCATACGTATTGGCACCACATGTATTGGTGGGTGTGACGAAAAATATATATATACAAAACTAGTCCACATAGTGAAACTAAGTACACATCGGTTTTGAATGTCTGTGAACACGATGGTGGCACTCTTGTGTGAAGAGACAGGCCCATCAGCGAATCAGCGAACAGGAACGATAACAACGTCTACACGCACTGGGTTGGGCTGAAAACTTGGGAGACTACGTTTTCATATACAGGAAGAAGATGGAGATAGTCTGAAGAGTGACAGAGACAGACCCCTCAGCTAATGAGCGTTCACAGACGCCATTGCAGGCATCGTACGCCCGACGGATTCGAAACAGTGAAGAGATATGTTTCGACGCAAGGTGAACTTGCTGGCGGGACTCAGCTAAGAATATAGATAGAATAAGCATTTGAGTATGTGTTAATGAGAAAAATGGTGTGCAAGGTCGGAATATGCGTAGCAACTGAATGTGCGTATGTAGGTTTGAATGTTTGTATAGTGCGAGTGTATGCAGCGTATCATTGGAGGTTGGGAAGTCTGTTGTCGAGGGAGAATATGTGTCGAATAAGCGTGTTGTATCATATATAGATGTGTGTATGGGAACGACAAAAACGTACGTAGACTAGTTAATGAAACGAGGATCAATAAGAAGTAGTGGAAACAGGTCATGGATGACTATGCGTGCGAGTGGTATTGGGAATCGTATGAAGGTGGTGAGTGTACGCTTGTGTAGAGTAGGAGTAGTGTAGCATAGGAGTGTGTAGAGTGGAAATGTATGCAGAGAATGCGTGTTATTGTGTATGGATGTGTTCGTGTTTGAGTGTTGGTAGTATATGGTTTGAGTCAAATGGAAGTGTAAATAGTATGATTTGGTGATAGGTAAATGAGAAAGATAGAGTGGAAGTGAAAGAAAAAAAAGAAAAAAGAAAGAATGATAATAGTTGATTATGATGAGATGGATTGGGATTGATAGGAAAGGTGATTTGAGTGATTTGGAAGAGTTAGGTAGTAATGTGGAAAAATGAGAAGAAGAAGTATGTGGAAGTATGGATAGTATAGAATCTATATATATATGGTCGGCGCTACATATGTATCGCACTAAAATGACGTCGCGTTATGGGCTCTATTTTGGGCTTTTGCTGTTTATTCCTGTAGCGCGCTGCTTTTTAGCGCCCAAATGAGTACTACTCGACACACTATTTTCGGTTATCAGACGATACTGACGGTAATACGGATCACAGCAGAATGAAACTAAGTGTAACTGGGGTTTTCAGTATGGCGAACAGGATGGTGATACTCTGAGCGAGCAGAAACAGGCGCATCCGCCAATCAGCGATCCGCATCGATAACAACGGCTGTACTGCACCGGTTGAGCTGAAAACTTAGGAGACTACGTTTTTATATACGGGAACATGATGGTGATAGTCTGATGTGACAGAGACAGGCCCATCAGCCAATCAGCGATCAGGAACGATTGCTGCGGCTGTACATACCGGTTTCGGCTGAAAACGTAGGGGACGACGCTTTCATATACGGGGAAGAAGATGGTGATAGTGTGAAAAGACAGAGACAGGCCCATCACCCAATCAGCGATCGGGAAGGATAGCTATGGCCGGAATTACCGGATTGGGATGAAAACGTGGGAGACGACGTTTTCATATGTGGAGAACACGATGTAGATTGTCTGAGATTACAGAGACAGACCCATCAGCCAATCAGCGAGTAGCAACGTTATCTACGGTGGCACACACCTGCTTCGACTAAAACCTTGGAGGATTACGTTTTTGTATACGAGGAACACGATGGCGACACGGCGAAGTGATAGAGACAGGCTTGTCAATCAATCAACGATCAGTAAGGTTCATTACGGCTGCTTATCTCGTTTGGGATGAAAACTTAGGAGACTACGTTTGCGTATGTGGGGAAGAAGATGGTGATGGTTTGCAGCGACAGAAACTGGTGCATCCGCCAATGAGCGTTCACAAAAGCCATTGCAGGCATCGTACGCCCGACGGATTCGAAACAGTGAAGAGATATGTTTCGACGCAAGGTGAACTTGCTGGTGGAACTCAACGAAGAACATAATGAAAGTACGTCCTTGAGTCTGTGATTATGAGACAAATGGTGTGTAAGGTCGGAATACGCGTAGCAACTGAATGTGCGTATGTAGGTTTGAATGTTTGTATAGTACAGTATGTGTAGAGTATAGTTGGCTGTTGAGAAGTGTGTTGTAGAGTTAAAGGAACATGATAAAGAATGAGTCGTGGAAAAAGGTTATGGATGATTATGATTATGAGTGTGTTGTTCGGAAATAGAATGAATGTGAGTGAGTGTAACTTTGTATACAGTATAGGTATGTGTCGAATAAGTGCTTATATATATATGGTCGGCGCTACATATGTATCGCACTAAAATGACGTCGCGTTATGGGCTCTATTTTGGGCTGTTGCTGCTGTTTATTCCTGTAGCGCGCTGCTTTTAGCGCCCAAATGAGTACTACTCGATACACTATTTTCGGTTATCAGACGATACTGACACTAATACTGATCACAGCATAATGAAACTAAGTGTAACTGGGGTTTCAGTATGGCGAACAGGATGGTGATACTCTGAGCGAGCAGAAACAGGCGCATCCGCCAATCAGCGATCCGCATCGATAACAACGGCTGTACTGCACCGGTTGAGCTGAAAACTTAGGAGACTACGTATATATATATGGTCGGCGCTACATATGTATCGCACTAAAATGACGTCGCGTTATGGGCTCTATTTTGGGCTTGTGCTGCTGTTTATTCCTGTAGCGCGCTGCTTTTTAGCGCCCAAATGAGTACTACTCGATACACTATTTTCGGTTATCAGACGATACTGACACTAATACTGATCACAGCATAATGAAACTAAGTGTAACTGGGGTTTTCAGTATGGCGAACAGGATGGTGATACTCTGAGCGAGCAGAAACAGGCGCATCCGCCAATCAGCGATCCGCAACGAAAACAACGGCTGTACTCCACCGATTGAGCTGAAAACTTGGGAACTATGTTTTCATATACGGAGAACATGATGGTGATAGTCTGATGTGACAGAGACAGGTCCATCAGCCAATCAGCGATCAGGAACGATTGCTGCGGCTGTACATACCGGTTTCGGCTGAAAACTTAGGGGACGACGCTTTCATATACGGGGAACATGATGGTGATAGTCTGATGTGACAGAGACAGGCCCATCACCCAATCAGCGATCAGGAAGGATAGCTATGGCCGGAATTACCGGATTGGGATGAAAACTTAGAGGACGACGCTTTCGTATGTGGGGAAGAAGATGGTGATAGTTTGCAGCGACAGAAACTGGTGCATCCGCCAATGGGCGTTCACATACGCCATTGCAGGCATCGTACGCCCGACGGATTCGAAACAGTGACGAGATATGTTTCGACGCAAGGTGAACTTGCTGGCGGGACTCAACGAAGAACATAATGAAAGTACGTCCTTGAGTATGTGATTATGAGACAAATGGGGTGTAAGGTCGGAATATGTGTAGCAACTGAATGTGCGTATGTAGGTTTGAATGTTTGTATAGTGCGAGTGTATGCAGCGTATCATTGGAGGTTGGGAAGTCTGTTGTGGAGGGAGAATATGTGTCGAATAAGCGTGTTGTATCATATATAGATGTGTGTATGGGAACGACAAAAACGTACGTAGACTAGTTAATGAAACGAGGATCAATAAGAAGTAGTGGAAACAGGTCATGGATGACTATGCGTGCGAGTGGTATTGGGAATCGTATGAAGGTGAGTGAGTGTACGCTTGTGTAGAGTAGGAGTAGGTGTAGCATAGGAGTGTGTAGAGTGGAAATGTATGCAGAGAATGCGTGTTATTGTGTATGGATGTGTTCGTGTTTGAGTGTTGGTAGTATATGGTTTGAGTCAAATGGAAGTGTAAATAGTATGATTTGGTGATAGGTAAATGAGAAAGATAGAGTGGAAGTGAAAGAAAAAAGAAAAAAGAAAAGAATGATAATAGTTGATTATGATGAGATGGATTGGGATTGATAGGAAAGGTGATTTGAGTGATTTGGAAGAGTTAGGTAGTAATGTGGAAAAATGAGAAGAAGAAGAAGTATGTGGAGAGTATGGATAGTATAGAATCTATATATATATGGTCGGCGCTACATATGTATCGCACTAAAATGACGTCGCGTTATGGGCTCTATTTTGGGCTTTTGCTGTTTATTCCTGTAGCGCTGCTTTTTAGGCCCAAATGAGTACTACTCGATACACTATTTTCGGTTATCAGACGATACTGACGGTAATACGGATCACAGCATAATGAAACTAAGTGTAACTGGGGTTTTCAGTATGGCGAACAGGATGGTGATACTCTGAGCGAGCAGAACAGGCGCATCCGCCAATCAGCGATCCGCATCGATAACAACGGCTGTGCTCCACCGATTGGGCTAAAACCCGGAGAAATATGTTTTCATATACGGGAACATGATGGTGATAGTCTGATGTGACAGAGACAGGCCCATCACCCAATCAGCGATCAGGAAGGATAGCTATGGCCGGAATTACCGGATTGGGATGAAAACTTAGAGGACGACGCTTTCGTATGTGGGGAAGAAGATGGTGATGGTTTGCAGCGACAGAAACTGGTGCATCCGCCAATGAGCGTTCACAAAAGCCATTGCAGGCATCGTACGCTCAATCGAAACAGTGAAGAGATATATTTCGACGCAAGGTGAACTTGCTGGTTGGACTCAACGAAGAACATAATGAAAGTACGTCCTTGAGTCTGTGATTATGAGACAAATGGTGTGTAAGGTCGGAATATGTGTAGCAAATGAATGTGCGTATGTAGGTTTGAATGTTTGTATAGTGCGAGTGTATGCAGCGTATCATTGGAGGTTGGGAAGTCTGTTGTGGAGGGAGAATATGTGTCGAATAAGCGTGTTGTATCATATATAGATGTGTGTATGGGAACGACAAAAACGTACGTAGACTAGTTAATGAAACGAGGATCAATAAGAAGTAGTGGAAACAGGTCATGGATGACTATGCGTGCGAGAGTGGTATTGGGAATCGTATGAAGGTGAGTGAGTGTACGCTTGTGTAGAGTAGGAGTAGGTGTAGCATAGGAGTGTGTAGAGTGGAAATGTATGCAGAGAATGCGTGTTATTGTGTATGGATGTGTTCGTGTTTGAGTGTTGGTAGTATATGGTTTGAGTCAAATGGAAGTGTAAATAGTATGATTTGGTGATAGGTAAATGAGAAAGATAGAGTGGAAGTGAAGAAAAAAAAGAAAAAAAGAAAGAATGATAATAGTTGATTATGATGAGATGGATTGGGATTGATAGGAAAGGTGATTTGAGTGATTTGGAAGAGTTAGGTAGTAATGTGGAAAAATGAGAAGAAGAAGAAGTATGTGGAGAGTATGGATAGTATAGAATCTATATATATATGGTCGGCGCTACATATGTATCGCACTAAAATGACGTCGCGTTATGGGCTCTATTTTGGGCTTTTGCTGCTGTTTATTCCTGTAGCGCGCTGCTTTTTAGCGCCCAAATGAGTACTACTCGATACACTATTTTCGGTTATCAGACGATACTGACGGTAATACGGATCACAGCATAATGAAACTAAGTGTAACTGGGGTTTTCAGTATGGCGAACAGGATGGTGATACCCTGAGCGAGCAGAAACAGGCGCATCCGCCAATCAGCGATCCGCATCGATAACAACGGCTGTGCTCCACCGATTGGGCTAAAAACCCGAGAAATATGTTTTCATATACGGAGAACATGATGGTGATAGTCTGATGTGACAGAGACAGGCCCATCACCCAATCAGCGATCAGGAAGGATAGCTATGGCCGGAATTACCGGATTGGGATGAAAACTTAGAGGACGACGCTTTCGTATGTGGGGAAGAAGATGGTGATGGTTTGCAGCGACAGAAACTGGTGCATCAGCCAATGAGCGTTCACAAAAGCCATTGCAGGCATCGTACGCCCGACTCAATCGAAACAGTGAAGAGATATATTTCGACGCAAGGTGAACTTGCTGGTCGGACTCAACGAAGAACGTAATGAAAGTACGTCCTTGAGTCTGTGATTATGAGACAAATGGTGTGTAAGGTCGGAATATGTGTAGCAAATGAATGTGCGTATGTAGGTTTGAATGTTTGTATAGTGCGAGTGTATGCAGCGTATCATTGGAGGTTGGGAAGTCTGTTGTGGAGGGAGAATATGTGTCGAATAAGCGTGTTGTATCATATATAGATGTGTGTATGGGAACGACAAAAACGTACGTAGACTAGTTAATGAAACGAGGATCAATAAGAAGTAGTGGAAACAGGTCATGGATGACTATGCGTGCGAGTGGTATTGGGAATCGTATGAAGGTGAGTGAGTGTACGCTTGTGTAGAGTAGGAGTAGGTGTAGCATAGGAGTGTGTAGAGTGGGAATGTATGCAGAGAATGCGTGTTATTGTGTATGGATGTGTTCGTGTTTGCGTGTTGGTAGTATATGGTTTGAGTAAAATGAACGTGTCAATAGTATGATTTGGTGATAGGTAAATGAGAAAGATAGCGTGGGAGTGAAAGAAAAAGAAAAAAGAAAAGAATGATAATAGTTGATTATAATGAGATGGATTGGGATTGATAGAAAAGGTGATTTGAATGATTTAAAAGAGTTGGTTGTTAATGTGAAAAATGAGAAGAAGAAGAAGTATGTGGAGGGTATGGATAGTATATAATGGTGTAAGAGTGTATATAGGTGTAAGTGTATGAGGTGTGTAAGAGTAGATATGCGGATATTGTATAGAGAAGAATGAGTATGTGAAATCTTATATATATATGGTCGGCGCTACATATGTATCGCACTAAATGACGTCGCGTTATGGGCTCTATTTTGGGCTTGTGCTGCTGTTTATTCCTGTAGCGCGCTGCTTTTAGCGCCCAAATGAGTACTACTCGATACACTATTTTCGGTTATCAGACGATACTGACACTAATACTGATCACAGCATGAAACTAAGTGTAACTGGGGTTTTCAGTATGGCGAACAGGATGGTGATACTCTGAGCGAGCAGAAACAGGCGCATCCGCCAATCAGCGATCCGCATCGATAACAACGGCTGTACTGCACCGGTTGAGCTGAAAACTTAGGAGACTACGTATATATATATGGTCGGCGCTACATATGTATCGCACTAAAATGACGTCGCGTTATGGGCTCTATTTTGGGCTTGTGCTGCTGTTTATTCCTGTAGCGCGCTTTTTAGCGCCAGTTAGTACTACTCGACACTATTTTCGGTTATCAGACGATACTGACACTAATACTGATCACAGCATAATGAAACTAAGTGTAGCTGGGGTTTTCAGTATGGCGAACACGATGGTGATACTCTGAGCGAGCAGAAACAGGCGCATCCGCCAATCAGCGATCCGCATCGATAACAACGGCTGTACTGCACCGGTTGAGCTGAAAACTTAGGAGACTACGTATATATATATGGTCGGCGCTACATATGTATCGCACTAAAATGACGTCGCGTTATGGGCTCTATTTTGGGCTTGTGCTGCTGTTTATTCCTGTAGCGCTGCTTTTTAGCGCCCAAGTTAGTACTACTCGACACACTATTTTCGGTTATCAGACGATACTGACGGTAATACTGATCACAGCATAATGAAACTAAGTGTAGCTGGGGTTTTCAGTATGGCGAACACGATGGTGATACTCTGAGCGAGCAGAAACAGGCGCATCCGCCAATCAGCGATCCGCATCGATAACAACGGCTGTACTGCACCGATTGGGCTGGAAACTTGGGAGACTATGTTTTCATATACGAGGAACATGATGGTGATAGTTTCATGACAGAGACAGGCCCATCAGCCAATCAGCGATCAGGAACGATTGCTGCGGCTGTACATACCGGTTTCGGCTGAAAACGTAGGGGACGACGCTTTCATATACGGGGAAGAAGATGGTGATAGTGTGAAAAGACAGAGACAGCCCCATCACCCAATCAGCGATCGGAAGGATAGCTATGGCCGGAATTACCGGATTGGGATGAAAACGTGGGAGACGACGTTTTCATATGTGGAGAACACGATGTAGATTGTCTGAGATTACAGAGACAGACCCATCAGCCAATCAGCGAGTAGCAACGTTATCTACGGTGGCACACACCTGATTCGACTAAAACCTTGGAGAATCACGTGTTTGTATACGCGGAACACGATGGTGACACTGCGAAGTGATAGAGACAGGCCTGTCAAGCAGTCAACGATCAGGAAGGTTCATTACGGCCGCTTACTCCCGTTTGGGATGAGAACTTAGGAGACTACGTTTTCGTATGTGGGGAAGAAGATGGTGATAGTTTGCAGCGACAGAAACTGGTGCATCGGCCAATGAGCGTTCACAGACGCCATTGCAGGCATCGTACGCCCGACGGATTCGAAACAGTGACGAGATATGTTTCGACGCAAGGTGAACATGCTGGTTGGACTCAACGAAGAACATAATGAAAGTACGTCCTTGAGTCTGTGATTATGAGACAAATCGTGTGTAAGGTCGGAATATGTGTAGCAAATGAATGCGCGTATGTACGTTTGAATGTTTGAATGGTTGTATAGTACGAGTGTATGCAGCGTATACTTGGAGGTTGGGAAGTCTGTTGTCGAGGGAGAATATGTGTCGAATAAGCGTGTTGTATCATATATAGATGTGTGTATGGGAACGACAAAAACGTATGTAGACTAGTTACTGAAACGAGGATCAATAAGAAGTAGTGGAAACAGGTCATGGATGGCTATGCGTGCGAGAGTGTTATTTGTTCTTGGGAATCGTATGAAGGTGAGTGAGTGTACGCTTGTGTAGAGTAGGAGTAGGTGTCGAATAGGAGTGTGTAGAGTGGGGATGTATGCAGAGAATGCGTGTTATTGTGTATGGATGTGTTGGTGTTTGCGTGTTGGTAGTATATGGTTAGAGTAAAAGGAACGTGTCAATAGTATGATTTGGTGATAGGTAAATCAGAAAGATAGAGTGGGAGTGAAAGAAAAAAGAAAAAAGAGAATGATAGTAGTTGATTATAATGAGATGGGTTGGGATTGATCGGAAAGGTGATTTGAGTGATTTGGTAGAGATAGGTAGTAATGTGGAAAAATGAGAAGAAGAAGAAGTATGTGGAGAGTATGGATAGTAGATAGTGTAAGAGTGTATATACGTGTAAGTGTAGGAGGTGTGTAAGAGTAAAAATGTAGATATTGTATGGAGAAGAATGAGTATGTGAAATAGGAATGTTTAAAGAAGGAGTATGTAGAGAATAAATGGGTGTAGTGTAAAGTGTGAGTGTGTAAGATAAGAGTGTGTGAGAAGAGAAAAAATGGAGTTGAGGAAGGAATAGAGAAAATGTGAGTAATAAAAATTGAAGAAAAATGATGGGTGTTTGTGTGTTGGTGTGTGTGTGTGTATGTAGAGTATGGGTGTTTGTGGTGAATAGAAGTGTATGTGGAGTGTGAGTGTGAGTATGTGTGAGTGTAAATAGAGAGTAAGTGTAAAAAGTGTGATTGTGAATAGAGTGTGAGTGTGTGTAGAGTTTAAGTGTGTAAAGTATGAGTATGTGAGAGTATGAGAATGTGTATGTGAGAGGGTGAGTGTTGTGGAGTGTGAGTGTGAGTATGTATAGAGTGTGAGTATGAGTGTGTGTAGATTGTGAGTGTGTGTGGAGTGAGTGTGTGTAGAGTGTGTAGTGTGTGTAGTGTGTGTAGAGTGTGAGTGTGTGTAGGTATGAGTGTTGTAGGGTTTGAGTGTTGTAGGGTTTGAGTGTGTGTAGAGTGTGAGTATGTGTAGAGTGTGTGTAGAGTGAGTGAGTGTGTATAGAGTGTAGAGTGTAGAGTGTGTGTGGAGTGTGAGTGTAAGTATGTGTGGGTGTAAATAGAGAGTAAGAGTAAAAAAGTGTGATTGTGAATAGAGTGTTAGTGTTGTAGAGTGTGAATGTGTGTAAAGTATGAGTATGAGAGTGTGAGTATGTGTATGTGTATGTGTAGAGTGTGAGTGTGTGTGGAGTGTGAGTGTGTGTGTGTGGGTTTAGGGTTTAGGGTTTAGGGTTTAGGGTTTAGGGTTTAGGGTTTAGGGTTTAGGGTTTAGGGTTTAGGGTTTAGGGTTTAGGGTTTAGGGTTTAGGGTTTAGGGTTTAGGGTTTAGGGTTTAGGGTTTAGGGTTTAGGGTTTAGGGTTTAGGGTTTAGGGTTTAGGGTTTAGGGTTTAGGGTTTAGGGTTTAGGGTTTAGAGGTTTAGGGTTTTAGGGTGTGAGGGTTTAGGGTTTAGGGTTTAGGGTTTAGGGTTTAGGTTTAGGGTTTAGGGTTTAGGGTTGAGGGTTGGGTTTAGGGTTTAGGGTTTAGGGTTTAGG
>JAAVTG010000095.1:0-165221 GCA_011947345.1 Phytophthora quininea | reverse complement strand
ACTTGCTGGAGTATCACTACAGTTCCACCATTATCAACCAGATGAGAAAGAGTCTCCATTCTGTTTGCTGTCCCTTGAACTCTAGGCAAGGTTAACTACGAGAAGGTCGAATCGAACAAGTACATTATGCCAGCGTGGAGCTTGGATGATCTAAGAAACTACAACGCACTGCTCAGTGACGGGTTGACACTATCGGACGATGTTTTGGTGTCGAGATACAACGAGTTCGGCGGACTTCCTCGGTCCATCTTCACTACAACGGAGCTCGAACTTGACACGGAACTGAGTGGGTCAATTGCCTTGTTCAGCGAAATGGATGCTGCTTCGTTTTGTTATCAACAAACACTGCGACCGGGTTTAGAAATGATCCTAAGCGAAGGGAATTTTCGAGCGAAGCACTGTTTGGATTTCTTATCCAAGTATATCGCGAAGCAGATCGCTGCCAAGAGGAAGGAAGAACAACTGCAAGCCCTCGACAACGAACGGGTCAAAAGCAAAGTTAAGCTTTGTTATGCTAATCGTACATCTTCTTCGGATACTTGTATCGCAGTCCCTAAAGTCTGTGTGTGTGTCTGTCTTGTTGGTGTTGCTAAGTGTATCTTGTCTGTCGTCGACAAGCTCGCCAACGTCATCCTTTAGACGTGGGCCACCGGGTCGCCGTAGCGCATGTTGGTGCGGTTCGGAGGCGTCTGCGCCTCGACGTACTGCACGTTCTCGCTGCGGCCGAGCGCGTGCGACTTGTGGTACACGCCGTCGCGACCGGTCTTGCGGAACTGGATGAACACGCCCAGCACGAACAGCACCACGATGCCCGCCAGGTACCCCCACCACGCGTCCGGGATCGAGTACACCCAGTCGCCGTTGACGTCCCGCGACGCGTACGCCTTGAGATCGCTCGTGGTCGGGAAGTCGCCGGCAAAGTAGCCGACGCCCCACACCAGCACGGCCGCGCCGAACAGACTCGTGGCCACGATCAGCACGGGCTTCTCGAGGCGCAGCGCCAGCACACCCGCCAGCAGACCCAGCACGACACAGCACGATGAGCACCACCTGCGGGTGGCTCGGGTAGATGTCGTACCCGAACGAGTTGTGCAGCATCATGGCCAGCGCCACGCCGGCCGCCGCGCCCGCCACGAAGATGCCGAGCGAGTAGAGCGCGCTGACGATGCAGCCGCAGATGAGGCCGCCCACCACGAAGGCGATCCAGGACGCCGTGACCATCCACGACTTGTCGTCGAACACGTGCTCCACCACCATGGCCACGGCCACGCCGCCGGCCACGAAGCCCACGGCGAAGAGCGTGGCGCGGAACAGTCGGTAGCCCAGGACCACCATGACGGCGCCCACGGCGATGGCCGCCACGGCCAGGATGCTGCCGCCGACCTTGAGGCCCTGCGCCGAGTCGAAGAGCGACTCGACCGTGTCGCTGGCCGAGTCCTGCGCCCGGACGAGCAGCGTCCACTGGCTCAGCAGCAGCAGGAAGAGCGTCGAGAGAGTTGGCGGGGTCCGCGTCATTGTTGCCACAACTGCAGTCATCGTCGTCGTTGAATGAAACTTGGTGTGCTTTGCTCAGCAGTGAGGCAGTGGAGGAATGAGCTCAGAGACCGTGATCGAGAGCGATTAGCGTGAGGGACCAAGTGTAGGTTAACGCGATCGAAAATTTGGTGTTGGACATCGTCGGCACCGCCCTCCGTTTGACTCGCAGGTCAGATATGCGATTACGAGATGGCTACAATGTGTTGCAAGTGGATATTGCTGCACAAGGTGCGGACAGCTCAAGACAAGGCAAACCAATCGCAGGGGGCTTCTCATCCCGGCCGCTCCATCAATCAACCAGCCACGGCCCCATGTGGTCTCTCGCAGCTCGCTGTTCGAAGTGGACCAACTCGTGGCACGTTGGACAAGCGTTGAAAATCCGTTCGTTGTTGTCCAGGACAGCGTGCCCTGCCTCGGTTCAACATTGGTCAAGTAGGTTAGCGAGGAGAGCAGGTCGTGGAGCCTCCACTGGAGGTGAGGGGTGTTGGGATGGAGTGGTAGACCGTGTTGACTTGGACATCATCCACCACAAGTATCCTGGACACGGAGGTGAACAAAGCTCAGGGCTGGACACGGAAGTGAATGGCTAGCGAGAAGCTCAGGGCTGGACACGGTATCTCATCAGCTACCACATCACACACACACACACACACACACACACACACTGCTCGTTGAGATGCCGACTGTAATGTATTCAAAGTACACAATAGAAAAGCTCATCGCACGCTAAAAACCTTCGTGGGATGAAGCGTCCAAACGGCTTATACAGAGCCTTCGAACTTGCCTTCCTGCTCGCCTTCGTCCTCGCTGGACTTCTCGGCTGCGTCGTCCTTCACAAGGGCGCCGCTCTCCAGATCCTCGTCGTCCTCCGCCTCAGCGTCCTCGTCGGCGCTGGCTTCGGCAGCCATGGCCACGGTCTCATCGTCCAGCACGGAGCCACCCGCCGCCTTCTTACGAGAAGCGCGCACGACAAAGGCAAGCGCCACGGCCACAACACCGACGAACGCACCAGCAATGCCGCCGTACGTGGCGTACTTGGTGTCGGTCGAGTTGCTGTCCTCAGTGTTGTCAGATGCAAGGGCCACAGACTCGTCCTTTACCTTCTCACTATCCTCCTGGTGGACGTCCTCCTGGCCTACGACGTCTCCTGAGCCTACCGAGCCAGCAAACGAACCCGATGCGGACTCCGTGCCGTTCACAAAGTCCTTGACATCGTCGTAAGCGTCCTTCGTGGCATTCTTGACGTGCTCATAGGCGTCCTTCGTGGCGTTCTTAGCGTGGTCGTAGGCGTCGCCCACAGCGCTCGACACGTCGTCAAGAGCGTCGTCGATCCAGCCCTTTTGCTTCTTCTTGTCCTCGTCAGTCACCTCGTTTTCGTCATCGTACGAGTCATACGAGTCCTCGTCACTGCCCAGGTCGTGAATGTCAATCGAGTCGTCGGCAGAGCCTGAAGTTGAGTCTGTGCCATTGACAAAGTCCTTGACGTCGTCGTAAGCGTCTTTGGTGGCGTTTTTGGCGTGTTCATAGGCGTCCTCGGTGCCGTTCTTGACGTGCTCGTAAGCGTCCTGCGTAGCGTTCGCGACCGTGTCGATGGCGTCACTGATGAAGTTTTTGTGGTGCTTTTTGTGCTTGCGCTTGTGCTTAACTTCTTCCTCCTCACTGGCTTCGTCCGAGTTGCTCACTGCCCTCGTCCGAGTCGCTCTCACTGCCCTCATCCGAGTCGCTCTCACTGCCTTCCAGCTCCTCCTCAATCTCCTCAATCTCCTGCTCCACCTCACTGCCGTCCTCACTGCCGACAAACTCCACCGATCCATCAAATGAACCGGAAGCAGAGTACGAGCCTTCCAAAGAGTATGAGCCTTCCTCTGAACCAGAATCAGAGTCTGAGTCCTCATCTGAGTCTGAGTCTTGCAGCACGTCGTCCTGAACGACCTCCTTCTTCTGCTGCTGCTTCTTCTTGTGCTTCACCGGCTGCTCCTGAGCTGCCGAATCAGACTCGGACGCCTCACTCTCACTGCCTTCTTCCTCCTCTTCCGAACTGTCGCCCACCTCGGCGCTGGCTGCACTGCCGCTGGCGCTAAAGTACAGCGCGTCCCCCACCATCACTACTTGGTCCACACTGCCACTGGCACTGCTGCTGAAGTAGACGGGGTCGCCCAGCATCACCTGCTGACTGCCACTGCCGCTGAAGTAGACGGGGTCGCCCAGCATCACCTGCTGACTGCCACTACCGCTGGTCAGCTCCGGCAGCTTGGGGCCTCCGTGGCCGGATGCTTCTTGTGGTGCTTGCCGCGGTGGTGCGCCGTCTGCTCGGACGCCACGGCGGCGGCATACAGCGCGGCGGTCAGCAGGAAGAAGTTGCGTCGGAACGCCATGACGGGGCTGTAAAGGGCTTGGCTGACTGCGCAGCTTGAGTCAAATCCGGGAATGACTTGGTCGGGCTCTCCCAAACAGCATGCGTGCGTTTTACACCCAATGAAACGCGCAAAAGATGATATTTTCACTGTATCCGGACTGAAGTGCTTGTGGGCGCTTGCTGAAGTGTCACGTTATCCGGATAATGTCTAAATGGGTTCGCAAAAATCATCTTTCGAAAATCCGGGTTGGAAGGAGACACGGGGCAAGGCGCAGTTGCGCCGCGGCCTCGAACAGCTCGTAAACGCACGTCCAGCAGGGCTGCAGCGAGTACCGGAACGTCGTTTTTGATGTCCGCAGCGATGAAACCACAGCAAAACGGCTGCAGCCAGTGGCGACACCTTGGCCATCCTCTGCTGTTTCGCCAAGAGCACCAAGCTTTCGAATGTCCGCAGGTGTTTCCTTCTGATTTTCCATCGCCATTGACTGGTGGATATCCGTCGTGGTGATTGCACTCGCCGCCTGTCCGTCAAATGGCGTGCATCATTTTGCTCTGGACTCTCTATCCTATTATCCCTCCTGGTTCAACCCAATTGCTGCTCGAGTGAGCGTTGCGACACTAGAGGCGTGCTTTGGCAGTGATCGAGTCGATGGTGCAGTTTACGTCGAGCCATGCCGAAGGCGCAGGAAAATCTCGTCAAGACTGAGCAAACCGGCTGAGCCCTGCAACGTCTCTGCAAAACCACCGAGTGTCTTCAAAGATCGAGGGATGCGCGCTCCACGGATATCACCAAGGCTAGTCGGCCTGTCACCACAGTGCTGGCAGCACCGAAGGTAGGTTCTTGTTGGGAGCTGATTTGCGCGCACCAGCAGAGCAGGAACTCCCTGCCAGGAAGCAGTTAGAGAGGTCGTTTGCATCGTGCTGGTCGTATTTGCTTTGTTGCATTTTAAGCGTTTGTTGGTTTGTGTTGATCTCAGTCCAAGAAGGCGTCCGCGAACGCATTCCTCTCGTCGAGGATCAGCGTGCCAACTGCGAAGGAGAGCAGACATCAGCTGAGACTACGACTCAGTGCTTGCACTCGTTCGACCCGCCGACCATCCACGGCGATTCTCAAGGTGACGAGCGTTTGATGAGTCATGGCCAGGCAGCTTTGGCATTGATCACCCGGGGTGATTCACCCCCGAGCGTCGGCACTTGGAGGGCAATCGTCCTCGAGGCGCTCGCTGCCTTCTGCATTTAAGCCCGATTTTAACAGAAAGCGGTCGTCGTCGCTGGCTTCGACATCGCTGTGCACTTCCGCAGCGTCATGCGGGATATTATGTTCTGGTTCGTTTTTAGAGACCCACTACATTTGAAAATCCTAAATACCAAACGCCGCCCTGAGGTTTTTCTCGCCCACATACAGTCCCCAAGAGGTTTTTCCTTCCAGCCGCTCTTTTGGCCAGTGTGCCCCCTCCAGTTCGTCTCACCACCAGAAGGAAGCGCACCGCAGCAAGCAGCAGCAAGTCCCCAGTTGAAAGATGCCGCCCAGCGTGAACCTCGTCAAGTTCTGGTCCAAGTTCGGCAACGAGTACGGTGCGCCACCTGTCGCCCAACGAGGTGCACCCGGTGCGCAGCCTCATCACCACGCTGCCCTACAAGACGATCCGCAAGATCAAGGAGAACGGCCTGGTGCTCATCCCCGCTACGCTGCTGCTGGTGGGCACCGTCAAGTGGGGCGTCAAGGCCAACGACGAGGAGCACCGCACCCACTGGAGCTAGACGCAATTGGCCGTAATGAGAGGGAGCGGCGCTTAACCGCAGACACCAAGTCTCTGCAGGCTACACGGGGGCAATTACAGAGGAACTGTAGCTGTCAATTGGATATCCAGCAGCTGACACAGGATGCAGGAGTTGCCCTGGTGCCGCAGACTGATGGAGAGGGAGATACTCTTCATTGGCACGAGGCTTGTGACGTCAGGAGACAGTTTTACTACATGAAAAACACGAGAAAAACAAAGCACTAAACGTTTACACTACGTACATCGTCACTTAGATGAAGAAGACTCTTCTCCTGGAGACGTTCTCCATCTACATCTACCTGGAGACGCATGGGGATTATGCGGTGGACGTCTATACTTAGCTCGATTTTTCCGTTTACCAGCCTATTTCTGTCAAAAAGAACCAGATCAGTCCAAAAAGAGGGCGCGCTGAACATTGAACAGCTCCAGTCCCCAGGCACTGCAGCACGTGCCCTCCACAGCTCCGGCGGCATCACAACGCGCCAACACCTCCGCTTTGCGCCATGATGAACTCCACCCGAGCGGCGGTCTCGCACCACTCGCCGGCGTCCGCGACCTCCACGGCCAGCAGCAGTCGCTCCAACTCCATGTCCCATCACCCGATGCGGCAGCCGTCGACCAAGGCGCTGATCCTGCAGCAGCAGCAGGACGAGCAGCGCCGAGCGACGCTGCCCAGGGCCGACACGGCCGACAGCACTCTACTGGAGCAGATCCAGACCCACCAGATGCCGGCGGAGGAAGTCGCCGCTGCGCTTAGAGAACGCTCCAACTCGTTGGCGGTGATGCAGTCCATGCGTGCGCACATGCCTGGCAGTGGCCACCACATGAACGAGAAGGCCACTGCGAAGCTGAAGAAGGAGATGGACAATGCAGCGCAAGTGGTGGAGACGTTCCTGTCTCCGAAGCTGCTGAAGGACCAGTCCATCCCGCATGAGCTCTTGGTGGAAGCCTACGGACTGGTGTTTATCACCATGTACAAGGTGGGCTTCTTGTTCTCGGGCAAAATCGGCACGGGCTTCATCATCTCTAGGACCACGGGAGGATGGTCGGCGCCGTGCTTCTTGACGTCGGGAGGGTTTGGCTTCGGCATGATGGCCGGAGGAGAAGTGGTCAACTACATGATCATCTTAAACTCGAGAAGTGCCGTCAAGGTGTTCACGAGGAACGGACAAGTGCAGTTGGGATCAGAGCTTGACCTTGCGGTGGGGCCGATTGGACGAGCTGCCACTGCTGCGCTGAACGTTGGCGCCGGAGGGATCGCGCCAAACTACTCGTACAGCCACAGCAAGGGGCTCTATGGAGGCATCGGCGTCAGTGGAGCAGTCATCTGCACACGCAAGTCGCTAAACGCCAGGTGCTACGGAGCAAACGTGACTGCGCGCCAGATTCTCGGTGGAGACGTGGCGTGTCCGCTGGCAGAGCCGCTCTGGAGGTCGCTGGACAAGGCGCTCGGCATGCAGCGCGAGTACGTGAACGGCTTCCCAGTGTTGGCGCCGACGTACACGGGCATGGCGTGTGATGCCTGTGGCCACATCCACACGACAGAGAGCACCTCGAACGCCTGTGCGAACTGCGGGAACCTGCTGGTGTATAGCGTCGGCGTGCACTCGGGCCGACGCAACACGAGCATTCTCGTCACCTCGTCGTCCACGAACCGTGCGTCGTAAAATGACCGGCACCCGATTCGTGTGTGCGTGTTGCATCAACTTGTTGATGGAGGATCTCAAAGGACGACACTTTTGGCTCCACGTTGGCCTGCATGGATTATTTTATATCGAAGAGGAAGCATTAACCGAAATGAAATCCATCTTCCTCATGTTCAGCAACGTGTGACGAGGCACATTGCCGTCCAGCGTAACCTCATTTGTAAACGTTGCCCGATATCGTAACCATGGAGTTCCGGAGCTCGATGCAGTTTCCATCGTTGACTCCGCAGATCAGCGAGCTGTACGGTGCCAGCGGAGGCGTCTTCCGCGTCGGAGAAGCCGACTCGTACAACCAAGACCTTGATGAATTGGAACGGGAAGAGCGTGATCTGGAGAGTATGGTGCAGGAACTGGTGAACCGTCAGGCGGCTGTGCCCATTGGAGTGAAATTCCACCGCGAAGATGCTCGGGCTTCGTTGCAGCCGTCGACTGTCGAGAGCTTTGAGAGTGGGGAAATTGCTCAAGACCCCGAGCTGTCATACGACCATTCAGGGTCTTCAGAAGAGATGGAGGAGGAAGACGACGACGATATGGACGAAGAAGAAGAAGGAGACCAACGCGCGACGATCGAGAGACCGAGAGCTCCTCAACCGGAAGAGGACTCTTTTGACCAGGACAATGACTCGGGAGACGAGTCCATGGAGATGGATCTGCCACCTCCAAGCGACTGGAACTAGACACTTTTTTAAACCATTTTCCTTCTTTAGTTTTAGCAGACCTTGGTATTACCTCTCGCTCAGACTCTCCTGCAGGCCGGAGCTCATAGTGTCGAACTCGCCTCCATTGCCGTCGTCTTCGATCTCGACTGGGATGTCGCCACGACAAACCTCAGCGAAGTTGTGTACGCAGCCATGGTCGAACGGGTTGTAGAACTCGTCGAGCGCAGTCTTGAGATACGAATACTTGTCCTTGTTGAACACTTCGTTGGTGGTCAGGTTGTGGCTCACATTGCGGAGCTGCAGAATCAGCAGCGTGAAAGTCGGCATGCCGAACACGACGGCGCACAGCAAGAGGACGGCGTGGATGCCGTGGAGCAGCAGCGTCGACGGCTCCGAGTGGGAGTCTGCCGAGCCATCCACAGCCCACTGCGGAGGCTGCAGCCACCGCCACGGCCACGCAGGGTCTTCAATATTGAGAGCTGCTGGATGCAACGGAGCATGGCCCAGCAAAATATACAGCGACAACACGCCAATAGTGAAGCAAAAAGTCGACAGCGTGATGAGAAAAACAGGAAGCTGCGGTGGTTGCCGATGCCCACGCAGTTGTTAATCCACGGGCAGTGGTGGTCGAAGCGGTGCACGCAGCGCCTGCACGCAGAGCAGTGCTTGGAGCGGATGGGTTTGGGCGTCACACACGTCGGGCACGGAACAGAGTTGCTCTCCGTGGCGAGCAGCTTGTACGCGGGGCTCTTGGAACGAGGGACGTATCCTGGGTCTTTCAAGCACACGTACACGTACATGACGCATGTAAAAGCCAAAAATGCCAGACCAATGGCCTGGTAGTGCACAATGTGACTCGGAGTTTGAGGTGGCAGGCATGGCACTGCAAACACCAGCGACAGAGTGGCTGTAGACAGCACCATGCCGAAGAAGAAGAGCATGGAGGCGCCTTTGCGCGAGGCCCACGCCACTAGCCGATCCGACGAGCCGGCTTTCAACGCGCTAGCAGTGTCAAAGTGCGCGCCTTGTCTGGCGATATCCATCGCCGTTCTGCCGTGCTTGTCCTTGGCGCTCACTGGCCCTCCTTCTACCACGAGCTGCTTCGCTAGGAATGCGTCTCCGAGCGCACTGGCAATCATCAGTGGCGTCTGCTTCTCCGAGTCGCAGATCTTTTGGTTGGCTCCGTAGCCCACGAGCAGCATGGCTGTGTACTGGAAGCCTTCAAAGACAGCCCAATGCAGTGCGGTCGCGCCACGGCTGTCAGTTTGGTTCACGTCGGCCCCACGATGCACCAACAAGCTCACAAACGCTGCGTTTCCTGTGCTTGCAGCGTAGTGCATCGCTGTCATCCCTGACGAGTTGATCGTGTCTAAAGAAGCACCGGCATCAATCAATGACGCTGCACAGGCCACAGACGTACAGAGCATGAGAGCTGTCGCGCGATGTTTGGAGTCTCCACATCTACTGTCTAAGAAGTCCTGTAAAGTGCCTCCCGTGACCTGTTGGTCTCCATCTTGCTCTTGAGTTTCTGTACTGGCATTGCTGTACGTTTCAGCGTCCATTTCCTGCTCGTCTTTCTCCGGCGCGCAGCCCGAACCGCTGTGTCGGTGCAGGTGGATATGTCTCTTCTTCAGCATCGTGGCCACTGCATCTCGCTCTTTGGCAAGTACTTCTTGGCTACTGACACCAAATAGGCCACCACCATCGGGTGGTCGTATAGCACCGCCAAGTGCAGTGCGTTCATCTGATGCCTCGCTTCGTGCATCGTCAGCAGGCGGTACACACTGTCCGCGACTCTTCTCTGAGTGTCCTCTATCTGCTCTCTCTCCGTGCGCTTCTCC
Organism: Phytophthora quininea; assembly: GCA_011947345.1. NCBI lineage: Eukaryota > Oomycota > Peronosporomycetes > Peronosporales > Peronosporaceae > Phytophthora > Phytophthora quininea. The sequence continues at coordinate 155,342 of JAAVTG010000095.1, read as the reverse complement.
TCCGTCTCTCTTTCGTCTGCAGCTTTACTGATCGCCATCTCCACTGCACTTTGGGCCTGGTAAAAGTCTCCTTTCACACAGGCTGAGCCAAGAACCTTCGCAGGACTGGCAAAGTAGGCGTATTGGCTCTCACTGCCTGCATCTTCGTCACTCTGTGGGTCTTCAGGGTCTTGTTGGGGTAATAAAGTCGTTAGGTTCCCGCTCTAGGGGTGAGTTAACTGGTTGAGGCTCCTCGACAGGCCTGATAGGAGGGTACGGCGAGAAGGCTGACGACGACGGTGAAGACGCCGCGTAGCTGGGCGACAGCAGCGGCGCACCCGATCCAGAGCCTGACCCGGAGCCTGAGCTTGATAGTGGGGCGCCAATCAGCGGCGTGCGCTCCGTGGCGGCGTCGCCGTTGGGAGCTGCGCGCATGTCGTGGATGGAACTGGAGCTAAGGGTTATCAAGAGGCTGAGAGCATCCGCTACTGGGCGCTGCGGGACGACGGCGAACGGCGAGGACAAGGATCCCTGGCCCAGCGGAACAACTCAGGCTTTTTGGCAGAGGACTGATGGAGACGCTATTGGCCCGAAATGTACTGAAATTATTTGCGAGCCCGGACCCGCGGAATATTGCCTTCGGGTTCGGGCGGCAAAAATGATGTTGTGCCAATTGCTAGACAGCTTTTCCGATGCTTTTATTATTGCCTTTTGCGACTCTTGCAGTGCAGTGCAGAAAGAAAGCGAAAGCGTCGACTTGAGAGAAGTATTGTCCGGAGTGCAATGAAGCAATCTTAGGAGAGAAACTTCAAAGAGCCAAACTTCCAGCAGAAACTGATCCAAGTTTCGTGAGTAGCTGCACCTGGTGCCGATTGATCTGGTATTTGCGAAGGAATCCTTCCTAAAAGAGTCAACCAGCAACAACTTACGGGAGCAAATTCTACACAAGAAACCGTAGACACTTGAGGATGTGATCGCTGTTTTTTTTAGTGAAGTTGGTTGGAGCGCCTGGAGGAGAAGAAGCCGCCATCGACGAAGGAGAAAGAAACATTTGGTGGAAACCCAAAAGGCGAGTTCCCACCCATGAGTGGCACGACTTCTACTGCAGGAAGCGGCAACTCGAGCCAAAAAGGGTTTCGCCACCCCGATAATTGCTGGTAAAGTACCCTGAAAAGCGTCCCCAATGCCAGACAGCTTACTGCAAAGCTGACAACACGGATAAAAAAGACAAGTATTTCGCATTGGTCGACAAACTGATTGTAAACGACTTCACCGACTCTGAGACTCTTTTCAACGAGTAAATCTGGTCAGAAGGGCAATTAACCCGATCGTGTCCCACACCCATTGAATGGGACAAACAGGATTTTGAGGAGGAGCCTATATGTATTCAAGTGGACGGCAGTTCTTCAGTGCCGTTATTCGTTTGCAGTTTTCGGTGCAGGTGGATGGTAACTCACAGAGTGCTGGTGGCTTTATTGACAGTGGAGCATCTAGTGAGTCCGTCGTTTTTAGCCGGCACTCGCTCGAAGACTGTGTTTGTGAGCATGATGTGTCTCTCAGCTAGACTATGGCGAATGATACGACAGAGGTATTGCTAAAGAAGACAATTTTGAGCCAACAATTCGGAGCGGTGGCATGGATGATTACACAGCAGAGTTCCTGGTGTTACCGGCGCCGGTTAAAAGGGACTTGTTACTTGGTATGTCGTGGATGAAGAAGGTGAGCCCACGGATTGACAGGAAGACAGGGCGATTTTGTTCTAGTCGACAGCGACTTCAGCAACGATTGCGTACGTTCATCTCTGCACAAGCTTTCCAGCGAAATAGAAAGCGCCAGCCAAATTGCTGGTGTTCCAGTGCATTTTTCTTGATGGAGACAGGTAAACACGGTTGATTTCGACGAAACATTTTCGCCGGATGCTAAAGAATGACAAGTCTATTGAGTAGATGTCCGTCATTCAATCTATTACTTTCAAATCGGTTTCCCGAGCAACAGACATTGAGGACTAAAGAGACCGCCAAGTCTACCCGTACTTGTGCAAATACCCGGGATTGCTCCGACAGAAGTTCCTGCCCCCCAGAACTGCCTTCTGTGCAGCACAGCTTGCACGAGATGGAAGCTAAGAACAATGATCCAGTTTTCCGTCACCAGTGGCAGCAATCCCCGGACCAAGAGGCAGAAATCATGGGGTGGGTTAAGGAGATGGAATCGGTTGGGAATATTTGGCCATCGACTTCCCCGCATGAGCCTCAAACGTTTTGTGTTCTGAAACCCGATCGTTGGAGAATCGTTCACGACTTCCGATCAATGAACTTGAATGCAGTGGGTCGCACAATGCCAATGCCCCGATAAGGTAACATTCTGGAGATTATGCAAGACGCCTACTACTACTCGCGCATCGATCTCTTGCGTGGGTACTACCAGTTTCTAATGCGAGTAGCGGGTATACATTTAGCGTGACGACGCTATTGTTACACGAACTGCACCCTATCCGCGTTGTCCTGATATTAAGCACGGCGCAAATACCTGTTTGGTTGTCTACGGGGAGCTCATTATGCGTGAATGTGATCATATTGAGCAAAATCAAAGTATTCCTCTACACTCGCGATATAGTGATGTGCAATTTTCCGCTAGGCTACATTTTTATTGTTTCTGTCTTATATACAACTTCGTGTAGTTTGCATTGAGGCGGCGTCAATACTAGTGTCGATATCATTGCCGCAATGTTGTTGTTGATCAAAATTTGGGTGGAACATCTCATATTTCCGTGGGACCGTGTCGGTTATTCTACAAGGCACGATTAGTAGAGATAGCGATAAGCGAGTGGACTTCTGAAAGCAGTGCTGGTAACATTGTATACCAGACCGCATCATAAAATGACCAAGAACATCAACACACGGTCCTGATGGCCGATCTCAAAATTTTGCAATATCCGCTTGTAATGTTACTCGATCTCCGTACACGTGAACAGACGATATCACAAGCCAAGGACGAGCTCTACTAATACAGGTGGGCCTTGCTAGCATGCCTAAATCCCTGAGGCTGCTGTGGTTTATATCCACAAAGAAATAATTGACAATTCTTTGTGGTTCTTCGCTAATTGTGCGGCAAGTGGACTATGTCTACATATTGATCGCTGCCATGGCCAGACTACATCAGCTGTTGACAGCGCGATGATCAACTGATGTATAAATGTTCTCCCCCACCAATGTAAAACAGAACTGCTCGGGACCCCCTCCCAACTGCTATCATAGAGTCCTCGTACCACAACTGCACGACATTACCAAACCTAGGGTCACTCTTTGGAGTCGAGCAAGTCATCTCCCTCCACCTTTTACAACCCCAGACACTAGTTCACAATAAATGTAGAAACAAGCAGCTTTATAGACCCACGAATCTGCAAGAAACACCTGCTTGTATGTTGCGCTGGTATATCCAGCGTTTGGCTGGTTCGGGAAGTTCCCCATCACGCCGAAACAGCAAATTCAGGAGTTTAGTCGCGTCCTCTTGCTGAGATCCGACAGAACAGGAAAACACACAAGACGATCGAGTGATACACAAAAATGTCATAGCGCAAAAACCATGCACTCAACATCTTAGGATAGTGTGGTAAACACTTAACGTGCACACAGCACCAAGTATAGTGTACGGTCACACCAAATGCCGGCCACTACACCCCGTCATATTCGACGAATCATACTTGAGTTCATAGCTCAATTTCAACCTATAAAATCGCAGTAAAGCAGGTCAACCTGTCAAGTTCCTCTCACAATTCAAAACTCTCCCCCACCCGCTACCTCTGCAAGCCCCCTGCACAAGATGCGAACCGAATACTGCGGTACTCCTCGAAACATGCAAGGCGGCAACACCGTATAACGCATGCCCTTGGATGGGAATGGTGCTCACGTGCCGAAAGCTCTATCGTGTGTCACATCTGGAGCACGGTGCGCACGAGACGCAAGTTCGTGATCGTGTCAAGCCCAAGATGACACCTCGGCTGAAGGAATATAGCCATGAGAAGACGGCGGACGGTATAAAGCCGGCTCATATCCGCATGGTATGGGTCGCCGCTTTGAATTTTCTGAAGATTTTCTACCCAGGTTGTGTTAAGTCCAGTGGTTTGTCAGCCACTATGCCAAGACAACCCCCACAAGAGCGATGACTACGAAGGCATCTCGGAGAAAATTTCCCAGCTTGTGTACGATCCTGAGATGTCTGACACGAAACTATTCTCAATTTCGGTTAGAAGCGTGACAATCACAACAAGCCCGATGTTGGCAACGGGTCTGACGAACATCCGTTCTTGGTGGGGTTGGTCACTAAGCGGTTGTTGCAAAATGCGCCTCGCGATCCAGCATCGTTCGTTTTCCATATGGATGGCACCTTCAAGTTGAACCAAGTGGGGTATCCTGTCATCGTATGCGGGGTTTCGGATAGGTGCCGGTCATTCCATCCGGTGGCATTGTTCATCACTTCACAGCGCCTGACGGAGCTGTATGTGAAGGTGCTAGGGGCACTTCGCAGGATTTTCGCCACAGTAACTGGTGAGCAGATGTTGCTACGGTATGTCATGGCTGACGCTGAAGTGGCCCATCAAAATGCTGTTGATAAAGTATTCGGTGAGGACTCCGACTACGCGTACCTGGTGTGCTTCTACCATGTCATGACAAAGGTGCATGAAAAGCTTAAAGGCGTACCACAACACTTGTGCGAGCGGGTGATCGCAGAAATTTACGACCTTCACTTTGCGTCAAGTCAAGAGGTGTATGACGTTTAACTTCAGACTGTGCTAGCCAAGTGGTCTGAAGAAGATTTGCCGTCCGGGTTACGATCTTATTTCAGCAACATTTGGGTGTTAAGTGGGTCCTGGCGCTGGCAGTGCTGTCACACGCCCAGCGGGTATGCCACCACAGACAACCATGTTGAACAGTTAAACAGCATGATGAAGCGCGAATGTACACTTCGCACAAAACACAAGGTCGGAACCCTCACACAGCTGCTGGCAAACTGTTGTGAAAACAATCAACAACTACGCGACAGTTTAAGGAAGCACCTGAAGCAACACAGCAGCTAAGATCGCGGGTGAGAGAGTTTCGTCAGCTGGATCTTCAGCTGGACGTGACACCAAGCCGACCAAGCATCGATTGGTTTTACTGGTATCACCAACCCCCATTGTACGCGTGGAGTCGCGGGGCTGTGTTCGAGTCTATCTGCCTGAGGTTTGGATGCAGCAAGAAAATGCGCCGGTTTCAGCCCAAATGGGAGCCAACTACGCGCGGATGAAGGTTGAAGGACAACCTGAGGGCGGATGGTATGTCGATGTTAGCGAGAAAACGTGTGAATGCAGGCATCATTTTAAGTTTGCAATGTGCATTCACGCGCTATTTGCCTTATCAAGAGCTACACTGGGACAGACGGTAAGCGCACACTACTCAACCGTTCGATTACACGCAAGCGTCGAAGACCTCAAGCAGCAGTGACGCGGCGCGTAGTTCCTGGCAGACCACGCAACAACGGTCATGCGCTAAGTACTGAGTAGGCTAAGTAGGCTTACAGCAGCTTTTGAAGTGTTCATGTCGCTCTATACAACATTTAATGCATATCGCAACTTTTACTATTTTCGTTGTGGCAAAACTCCTTCAAAAATAAATGCATAGCTTCTACGAAAGCGGAACCTATTTCCTCTGCCCTCCTCGGGCTTATAGCTGCTCATTTTCCATCGCGATGGCAAGCACACAAGTCGACTTAAGCAACGTGGGTGGGGTCACCTAGATGAGACAGCGGCCCGGTACCTGAAAAATTCGGCCTCATCTTGCGCGACCCTTCCGCGACCCCAGCTGCCGCAATCAAGTGTTTGCTTGACGCGGTGCCTCACGCGCGCATCACTAAGGCTCGTCTCATGGATGCAGATGCCCATGGAGACGATGCCGGCTAAGCAGAATGGGTGTGCCAGCTGGGGTTGACGTAGCGGGTAGACCCGCATACCAGATGTGTACAATTCTCGACCACCGCAGAATTAATGGCCGTGTTGTCTTCCTCAAGTCGTGGAGCTTACGTTGGAACCGACCCACGAAAACCTGCCTTCAGGAGAGACTGGGAAGCGCTAACAGAAGGAAGCTGAGAGAGGCTACATCGAGGCTGAAGTTCATGAAGACTAAAAGCCAAACCTTTATACAATTTAAATACATGCATTACTTTATATCCTACTTGGTGCAGTGCCATTTTGAGCAGCTCGTGGCAAATCGCTAGACTACGCGCAGCAAGGGACCATCAGCTGGAACGGTACAAGGCTTACGCCCATCAACCCGCTCCGAACAAGTCCCTCGCCGCACACGTCAATAGCGCACAGCTCCGACCCTTGATGTGCTGGTACGCCGCGCCAGTTCTTGGTCATGCTTGTCCGCCGAGCGCCGCTGTGCCGGCCAAGGGTGCGGCCGAGGCACGCCGCGCCCGGTTTGGTGGCGAATCTTGAAACGAGGGATTGGGTGGTGGCGGTCCTAGGCGCGGAATGGATGATCTACGTACTCTGCCCATCTCTCGCGGTTCGCATCAGTTGCTTGTGTGACACACATGTCCTGTGTGCTGGCCGCACCAGGACGTGTATTTGTACTATTTTGTCCTAGGATCATTGGCAGTGTAGGTCGTTGCTCAAAACAAAACTTGATATTATGAAGTTTACGTGATCTTTGCATTAGTTCAAATGTATTGAAAATTGAAGCGGATCTATCCAATATAATGCAGATCACAATCAAGAGCGCAAAGTTCTTGTTGCCATTCTGCGATACATCGATCGTTTTGATGAAGCGCTCAATGTCAGCGCATAGCGATATTATTGGTAAGGAAAACTGTTTGTTCTTGAAGCAACGACACAAAGGTCAGGACTTGTATCGCGTAGTCGTCTTTTTCACGGTAAAAATCGTCGTTCGTCACATTCTGCGGAGATCCATACAAACTGGCTGGGATTTGCCCAAAACTAGAAGAGTTTAGCTGAAGGATGCGGTGCCAACAAAATACTTTAGTAAATGGAATTATAGTGTTAAATTAAGTGCTTTTCTTCATTTCCAAGCAAAGCCGTGTACACTTCTAGGGGAGATTCTTCATTTACTTTTCGTTAAAACTAAGTTTATCCTTTTGAAATAACATCAGGCAAATTCAACGCATTAACTCACAAAGCTAAAAAATTATTAAGATTTGCTAACACATCACCACGAAGGGGTTCCTGCAGATATGGCATGGAGGAGAGCCTTTACGCGGGCCGGCATCACAATGCATCCTTCGGCGGCACGATGTCGCCCACGCGAGAATGGATCGATGATTCAGATCATGCGGGTAATTCGCCGAGCGTGCCGTAAAGTTAGTGCAGATGTCGCATTTTCACGGTTGGCGGCGTAATTGACCCTTTACGTTCTCAATCAGCCATCCCGACCTTGTCCTTGGCGCGCTTCAGTCGTTTTACCCGCAACTTCGGGTTGCGGGTCCTTGCACACCCTGCGACTTTGGTGGACCTTGAGGTTCCGTGCGGACATGAATCGCTGCGAGTGCAAGTGATATTGGTGGGCGATGGCATTTTAGCAAGTATCATTGAGCAGAATTAACTTGATCATTGATATAAGAAAATCTTATCCTACATACGCCTACAGCACCTTTGGTGTCGGTCGTGCGAGACCTCATCCTGGACCAGGTTTTGACAGCGTTATGCATCTCCACTGGTCGGCAGATCTCGGGCGCTCGGCCACAACTTCATTAGACAGAGTGGGTCCAAACCGCTTCCTAAGATTAAACCCTTTTCTGTGGTACAAACGAAACGCTGTAACGGATTTTATCGATGAATGGCCCGTCTGCCATCATCGCTGCCACCCATTTTGCATCATATGTATGTTACTAATAAGTTGAATTGATCGATGACATAGACATGTTTCACGCCATGAATACAACTTATGCATGGTAACTCGTAATGGCCATGAATAAAACAGCCCGCTGTAGTAGAAAAAGCGTAATTTTGCATGAAATTTGTTTTGTTTACTTCAATTGCCGGCTGCGGTTTCTGGTCTAGGATAAGCCTAACCTCAGGAGACCGAGGTGGTACGTCCGATTAACAATATGGCATCTTCTTTGGCATTAACAGTTTGATGGGGTCTTGTGAGGGGTCTAGGAGGGAGTGCTTCGCTCACGGGTATGCGCTTGGCGACATAACACCGGTAATGCTACCGATGATGTGCGCTGGGCGCTTAAGCGTCGTGGATCAAATGTCGAGACCGACATAGAAGATTGGCCATTGATAGTCAACAAACTTAGGTGATTGAAACCTAGCTAGTAATATGCCTATGGTATGCGTGCTAACTGCCAAAGTCCCAGCACGACATATTGTATCAAATAAAACTCTACTACCCAGCAAAAGTCAAAGTGGTCGGCTGTAGATGTCCAATCCATTGTTTTTTATATCAGTAAATTAACTTGGTTGTATTCCGGGATGCTTAAGCTATTAACCCAAGGCATCGAACGAACACACCATGATTTAATTGGCACGGCAAGGTATCCTCTGTCTCTGAATCCTTAACCACCCATCTCATACGAATGTTATTTCCGCACCCAGGTTCCAATGCGATTCACCACTCCGCATTGCATTATGGTTCCATTTGCAATATTGGGTCTACAAACGATTGCACTGTTACAGAAAGGGCATTGAGGCTTTGCTGTGACATATAATGCTATACGTTATACGACACCAGTTAGAAGCACAAGTCCGCGAACAAAACACCATAGTCGGGTCGACGAACCCAGCAGTTTAGGTGTGTTTCGCTAAGGAATTCATCACCGACAATGTCGGTGAGTATGTATTCGACCGATTCAAGTGGAACTGTGGCGGGTAACCTATCACAGCGAGTTATGTAAATTTCGTTTAGAGTCACACTAAATACATAAATATGTACAACGGCACGCATCAAGGCTGCAATGCGTTGGCATCTGCTGATTGGGTAACAGATTTAACGTCAGCCAATCATCTGTCGGCTTTAATTCACTGGCCCACACCACAGAGTCAATTTCCCCCAAACCACAGACTCGGTCTTCGTATTGCGCTGCTCTCCGGTCCGAGCGAGCGACGGGTGCACCTACCCCGTTGCAATGTCGATGTCGCCCGACGATTCCATGCCCGACCAATCCGAATCCGACGGCTATCAAGCAGAAGAAGACGCTCAGTCCGATTCGAGTAGTTACAAGTCTGCTTCGTTCGACTACGAAGAGTCTCCGTATCGTGGTCCAACTGCAACAATCACAGGCATAAATGGTGAGCCAGGTGACGATGAGCCAGGCGACGATGAGCCAGGGGACACTGATAATATCCAAGTACCAGGAGACGGTGCTGGTGATGGTGACAACCCTGTTCCAGGCACAAGTCAACATGGCGTTCCCGACGAAGTTGTGCGCAACGACAAGACGAAGTCGGTTTACTACCGCGGATATGGCTACTCGTATTACTGGGCGAGTGGTTTATCGGAGCGTCATCGCTGCAGCGTGCGCAGACGTACCGGCTGTCGGGCAAAACTAGCGATAACTCCAAACGCTGCATGGGTAGAAGGAGTTCACAAACCAGCATGCAACCCTGATCATAATCAGCCTGCTGAGCAAGGACCCCCACCAGTGACCGTCAACTGTAAGAGCAGCTGCTGGGTTTCACGGTTAAGCTGGTCCTTCGTAACGTGACCATGCCACCAAAACAAGTATGGTTGACTGTCCTTGATCGATTTTATGGCGATGACACGCAGATTGCCCGTGGGGCGACTAAAACGCAAGTTTTAGGCCGGCTATATCGAACAAGAGCGAAACACTTCGGCCGAGAAATTTATGGTCGCATTGAAGGTGAACCTTTGTGCAACGTTAAAAATAGCCCGGATCTCAAGTTTTTCCAATTTCACTTCACGAACAACGAAGACGGAGTGTTGCACCGCGTTATTGGCTGGGGACACCCCACTTGGTCAATCGTATGAAGCAGCGGCAAGGCTCTCTATTCGTGGACGCAACGTACAAGTGTGTGCCGACTAAGTTTTACCAACTCGTCGTTTTAATGACTCACGACGCCATTTCAGATGTCTATCTACCGGTGTTTTACGTGTTGATCACCGGCAAGACGGCTCAAGTTTACGAACATTTGCTACATTTCGTGTTCATGGCTTGCGATCGAAAGCGATATAAGCCGCCAAGAACCAGTTTCCAGAGGCTCCAATTATTGGTTCTGTTTCACTTTAAGCAAGCACTACGTCGAAAGTTACTAAAGTTGAGGATACCACCCCAAGGAGTTGCTGTTGCTATGGCCAAAGGTTGTCTCGACATATTAACAGTAATTCGTCGCAGTGAGATTGTGAACAGAGGGCAACGCGAGGTGAAAACTTTGATCAAGGACGACTGTGACGAACTTGGCATCCAATATTTGACATAGAATTGGATGCGCTTTTGGATATATTTCAAGAACACATGGATCAAGAAGTTCAAGCCAGAGTCGTGGAATATCTACGGCTTGCGAGAGGACATCGTGAATCGGACCAACAATCCTCTAGAGCGCTATAATCGGGCACTGAATGAGGCTTTTGCAGTGCCTCATCCAGACGTCACTTAATTTATCGGGGTAATCGAAAAGCAGAGACGACAGAATGCACAGCTGTTGGACGGTATTTCCAACCGAATTGTTCGAGCACCCGCCCACGAAGACTCACAGTCAGCACCAGGAAGATTTTCCGACTCCGATAATTCGTCCGTGGTGGCGTCCACTGAGTCATTTGCCTCGCCGGATGAATCGCAATCGCCTGCGTATTAGACGGTTTGTATGCACCATTTTCATTTACAGACAATACTTAGGTCTTAGTTTTATGCCGAGGGCTTTTGAGTGTTTGAGATCTTATAAAAATCAAGCTGAAAACTTAGTTGATTAGTGCATAAGTGAGCTGTTCAACATTTTATTTGATTTAGTATTTGTAGCACTATAATTTCGCTGCTTGTGCCCTGTTCGGGAGGATCTGGAATGTATCGGATACAAGAAAGTACATAAATATCATGTACAATTACCAACGTCAAAAACTTACCCCGTATCCATCTATTAGGGGTTTCAAAATCGAGGTTTTCGCGGTTGATTTGACCTCGGCGGATTTCCTCGAATCTGTGCGTATTTGGTGTCGGTACCACTCTGGTTTTGGCCTCTGTCCCACTCCGTCACGGCTGAAATCATGTTTTGTCTTCTACCCCTTCAAATGGCCCTAAAATAATAAGATTTACAACAATTGGCACGTACTTCGTAATCTTCTTTGTATGACAGTACATACTCCCAACTGGACATGTTAAGTTGGTCACTCCTGGACTATACATGGCCGCTGCAAGCAGCGACAAGGTTGCAGGCAGCGTGTTGCTGCTTTTGGTGCCCCGAAAGCAGCGACGGATTTCGTGGAGATACCGCGGCGTGTCTTTACGAAATACCACGCTGACTTTGGCTTGTACCACCTACGAAATACGCGCGTATTTCAAATTCGGATTTGGGGATTTTGAAACCCCTATTGCCACGTCGTTCTCGTGTACCTGACCTTTGCACTGACAACTGGGTTGAATACAATGCATATAACCATATGTGTGAACAGAACGGACATCAGCGAACAGATGAGTAGGACACGATGGGATTTGAACCCGAACCATACGTTTAGAAACGTAAACGCACACTCAGTGCACCAATATCTTCGAAAAATTTTCAAATAATTGACTTACTTATGGTATTTCCTATCAGTTTTGATTTGACGTTAATTGAGCCAAACAACCTCCTCTAAAAGTGAAATTTCCATGAATAAAGTATGAGAATTTATTCAACATTATAGAGTAGAGGTTGACCAAGTCACGAGTTGGGTCAACTTTTAGGATCAAGTTTCAGAAAAATATCTAAATTTCGAATTTGACCGGGACTTGACCTGAGTCCGCGGTGCTTCCTCCAAATGAAGTTGGCTATCAAACCGTAAGCCACGCGTACACAACCGCCGATTGCATTTGCAGCGCGTGTATCTGTTGAGAAAAGAGGCTAACTTTCTCGCAGTGCTTGTCTGTAGCAACTGGTGCAGCAACGTGTCCGAATTAGTGTAGCCGAATTGGTAGTACGTGATGATCCCAACGAGCAGGTACATGGTCGTAATGAATATAAGCTTACCGAGTGGGGTCAATGCGCTGCAGTTGGACAAGTGGGATGATGATTGCTGTGCATGTAGCGAACAGAATTGTTTCGAAGGTCTTGATGGCGTTGTCGGTCTGCTTCTGAGCCTCTCGGGGCGAGAACAGAATGCCCAGGAGATTGTAGCGAGGTCGCTGAAAGCCAGCGCATTGGCAGGCGTCACCGTCAGCGCCTTGCTCACAGCAATGCTGCAAAATACAAAGCCATTCATCCGCAAAGACATCCCAGCTTACTTATCGGCAGAGTTGATACCTTGCGTGGAGATTGCAGGATGAGATAAAGTACATGCCGATGGCGGCAAGGATCGGCCTTGTGGCTGCGAAGACGGAGGAGAAGCTCATGGATTCCACGGCGAAGGTGGCGCAGAACAGCAGCGCCACACACAGAAAGTTGTCTTGGTCCAACATGATCGGGGGAAGGCTATCCGTCAAAATGGTATCGCGTCATTTCAGGGTAGTCCCACAGAGCGCTCCAGGTCACCTTACAATTTATCGTCCTATTCACTAACTTCACTCTCTACTTTTTGACACCGCCCAGCGGTGGAATCTCCGTCTTGGGACCTTGAAGAGACAAGTGGTGCGTCTTCTGCACGAACCAGAGCTTGTCGAGCAGTACCGACTGCGGGTCCTTCTGCAGCTCGGTCGTCGCCTCTTCGCACTTGGCATGAACCTTGTTGAGCTCGTACTCGATGAAATCGGCAGACAGCACCTTCCGAGTGTCGAGTGGATGATGACACTCGTGTCGCTCTGCGGGGCGTAGGAGAAGGGCTCCTTGGCCACGAGACGGATGTAGTCGACCGATAACTCGGGGTTCTTGTTGACACCTTGTTGGAGTAGAGAACGCCGTTCTGCTCTGCCGAGAGACACTCGAACAGCATAGTAGTGGTGCCAGAGGAGGCCATGAGGACCATCACAGGCTGCAGTCGGAAGGGCGCCACCAGTCTGCACGTGGCCTGGAGCTGCTCGATGCTGTCGTCTAAGCGCAACCAGGCGTTGGGGGCCAAGTCGTCCGGGTGGGATGTGTGGAACAGCATCACGTGTATCAAGTCCTGCTGGGTGGGTAGCTCACGGCGTTGTCGGTCTCCGGCTCATGACTCCGTCACTGTAGAGCCGATCTCGTGGCAACGCTTGGCCAGTGGGGGCGCAGATGAGAACGACGCCGTCGTTCTCGGTCGGAAACTGGTACGGCTTGGTCTCGAGCGTCTTACCGATGGTGAAGTTCTCCCTGACGCGATGTTACCGGACTTGCAGCGTTTAGGGAATGGCTTAGAACAAAGGAAATACATTGGAAAATGAGCTTCGGATCGATCAATTCCAAGCGAATCGCGGCAAGTCGTCGCCGACGTGCCGTCTCCGGCGACAGACATGGCAGAGTATTTTTCATTGCTATCCTGATGCTTTTCAGAGTAAGTGAGACGCAGTGAACAACGAAATAAATCCATAAGAAATATGCTCTTACCTTCTCAGTCCAGTCGGCAGTAATACAAGCAGGGAACTCATAGCTTGGAGTCCGATCAAGTCTGCCATTCTTGAGATAAAAGTATACTTGGTACAGCACCTTGTTCACGTTGTGAGGGGAGGGACCTTGTACTCGTGGAGGAGACGATGTTGGCTTTCAATGAGCTCTCGGCCGCAGCTTTCCCAGTCGCACGGGCTGGCTCGGCAGTATCGGCAATAATGTGCTGTCATTTGGTCCAAGGAAAACAGGGGAGGGGGAAATTTGAACGGGGAGAAGAATAGATTACTAGTACCGTCTCTAATTTTACGCTGTGTTTTACCTCAAAACAAGCGTTCTCGCTGCGCCGCTTTGCGGCGCAGCCAGCCCGCCCCAGCTCCGTTTTAATTAGTTTCACTTTTCCTAAATGTACTGATAAAAATAATTTACAACCGATCTGTTGTTGGTCACCTGTCTACGCTTTTTGGGTTCCATAAGAAAGGGTATACATCGTGAACTGTCAGTGCCTAGAACGATAGTGTGCTGTAGGATGTTGGAACCGGAGATAACGACCCTCGTCAAGCAAGTAACAACCGAAACCATAATAATTATGTTTTGGATAGTTATTATAATATGGATATTCTAGATACTTCTAATGGTATTCGGAAATTTTCAATCTTGGATATCCTAGTCTCCTGATACTGCTCTCGAAGTTTAACCGCGTTGACTGCTCTTGCACTTAGATACTTTGTAGCTAGCGTAAACCCTTAGTTGTCGTATCGAACAGACGCGGCGCGTCCAACAAAATTATTTGCTTGTAGCTGCTTATTCATGCTCTCACTTTTTTCGTATCAATTCGAAGCTGGATTTCATCTCGGTTTCTCGAGGCGTCAGCAAACGCGTTAAGAAACATTCGATATGAATGGTCGATCCATTGTAAATATCACTCCAACATGCGTGGGTGCTCCATCGCGTTACTGATGGTTCCAAAGTGTGCTTAGCTACACTAGTTCACAGCACTACGTTGTATGGGTTCAATTATGTATCCTTCGCAAGCAGCAGAAGGTGATGACAGAAGTGCGGCAGCGACGACAGCAAGCAGGAAGTTGTCAGTGGACATCGGATGTAAGGACTCGGTGGACGTCAGACGGAAGCAGCAATTGAAAGCCAACAGTGAACGACGGTGGTAGTCTCGACGGTGGACGCTGAAGCGGGAACAGTCGACCGACCCGTGACCGGCGTTGCGGCAATTGATACTGTCAAGGACTGCAAGGTGACGTGCAGGCAGGAAGGACGGTTGGTGTTGTTGATGCCAGCGGTGGCTGTGCAGAACGGTGCTAGCGTGGACCGAACGAACGGGAGGAGACCAGTGTGTCTTCGAGTCTCCGTACTGCGATGTAAGGGGCCAGTGTGTTCCAAGTGGTAAGGACACGTGTGCAGGAGTTCGCTTCGCGAGGTGCCAAGGGCTGCAAGGTTGAGAGCAGGCAGGACAGTTGTTGTCGAGAAAAGATAATAAATAGGTGGCAGTGTCGGCCAGGGCACGCACCGGCACAGGGAACCCAGTTGGTTCTCTGTAGGCCAGTAGTTGTTAAAGGTGTTGAAGTTAGTGACGGACGGCCCATCGGATCCAACGCAGGGTCAGCACACGAGCTAACGGCTACTCCAGGAACGGGAGGACCACAAGAGTTCGTTACATATTGCATATTCATCTTGAGACGACAAATCCACTAAACAGTTAATCAATTCAATTTCCTTCCTTAGATACTTCATGTACACGTGGAGAGTTCACCAGGCCCTACACGGGTCGGTAGCAGATGCCTAGGAATTTCTTGAGATTGTCGTGAGAACTCGACGGAGCCACCAGGTCCGCCGAGTCTTTGGTGTTGCATCTGAAACGCTGGAGGGGTCACCAAATCCCCCGCACCTTGGTGGGAACTCTTCGAGCGAATGGGGTCACCGGTCCCATGCGCTTTAATGCTTTACTACTATTTTTTTGGTTTTGCAGGGCACTAGCGTTTGCAAAGACTTCACTAGAGCCCACCAACACTTGAACGATTGTGGATTTGCTGGCCACTGTAGTAGGCTGCGGCTCATTGCCGCGCCCAGTTGCTCAAGCTTCGCCTGTCGTCTTCCTGGACTGCCCAGAGGGGCAGGTAAGACGCGATGATGGGGAAAGAGTTTGTGGTACGGGAGGCCTCGAGGAGACTCTCGTCCGCAGTTTGGGATTTACCCGCAAGAGACCTAAGCAGCTACCATAGTATATGTTGGTGCTTTGGGAGTTCCAGCTCCCACGTTGGTGCTCAGTGTGTCTTGGAATCCTCGACCTACCACAGTCACCCAGAGTAGAATATGTTGGACTCTGGTCAAGGCGGTGGAAAGAGATATTCATTGTCGAGTGACACCAGCAACCGATTGACGAGCGACAGAAATGGGTTGGTTCCTTCACAACAGTTTCTTATTCTACGATCGGTTGGCTTTCACGGTGAGGGTCGAGGCCTTCAGTCCACGTAAGCAGCAAGACGACAGCGATTCAAAACGTTTTCTACAGACCTCTCCTCCGATTCTTGCTGCCGAGAACTTCGCGTCAATAGAAAATAAAACAACATTCAGCAGCTTCATCCTACGGTACCAGGAGAAAGCGGTGTTCAACACACAACCAAGCACAGCATTTATTTGACATCGACTGCGTAGGTCCCTACACTACACGGTGACCAAAGTCGGAAAGATACGTCGAGTAGCGGCTGTAAAAACTTCCATACGTCTTGCTGTTGGCAATATTCAGGGTGTAGAAAACGTCGTCCTGGCTCACTTTGGACTTTCGCAATGCCCCAAACACCTTGAACAGATACTTCTCGTTCCCATCCGCCTTGTCAAGGACCCTCTTCAACGACTCGTCGATGGGGATATCCTTATCCAATTTCCCTTTCCTGATGTCCTTGTTCCAGGCCTTATGGGCGTTCTTGAAAATCTCGCCGATACCTTTATCACTTTGCATCTGCTTCAGGAGCTTGGTTTCTGCCTCGGCCTGTTTAATCGTTGCTCGAGCTTGTTTGGCGGCAGCTCGGGCTTGCTTCATCTTTTTAAAGCATTCGTGCCATCACCAAACAAATTCTTGACGGACGAAAGAGAAACTCTTTCTTCTTGGTTCCCTTCGGTAGAGTTGTTCGTAGGCGTCTGGCTTTGTTGTTTGGATCGAGCCCGAGCGCACGACCGCGAAGTCCCAGCCTCTTCAACACTTGCAGCCGAGGAGAGCGAACTACTGATCGCCAGAAGGAGAACTGTAGCGACGACGACCAAGTGGAATATCGGCAGGCGCATGGAGGAAGCTTAAGCGTTGCCCGAAGAGCGAGTTTGGAAATGATGGCAAGTACTGTATTGACGGACAGTGTAGTGGCAGTGTTCGCCAGCGTTGGTTGTGAACATGTGTCCGTGCATTAGATTTGAGTTTTCTTTGTCTCTGGTGCTCGATACTGGAACAGAATGTCGCCAAGCTCTATTGCTGATCCCAATTCCAAGAGCATTTTGATTAGGGCATGTCGACGTTCATATACCGTATACCGTAGAGGTATCCATTTACAGCATAGTGGTTTACTCAACGTGATGATCCGTCAAGTTGCGTGTGTAGAAGTCGTTGTATTGTACGTCTTGCTGCTGGCAATGTTGAGCGTGTAGGGGTCGTCACCCTGCTTGCTTCGGCTGTTTTCAAGGCTCGAAACATCCTTCTTGAAAATTGGTTGATCGGAAGGAAACCGCCGTCCTCCAAATTTTGTTGGGCGTCTTTGAAGGCTCGCTATCTTGATCCCTTTGGCGCTGTGTCAGGCGCCGAAATAGTGCCTCCAGGGCCTTGACGGTTGAGGCTGATCCAGTCGATAGAAAGACAACCGTGGCGACAACAAACCGATCGACGCATGAGCTGTGTTAAATAAATAAAGTCGCTCCCAGTTCGAAAGTGAATGCTGGCGAACTACCCCACGGTACAAATGGTGAAGTTGGTATAAATGGCAAGGCTATGATGTCTACGAGAACGTTGTGCCCGAGAGCCCCGAGAATTTGTCTTGCTACAATACAGTATTTGCAACTTCTCAGCACCGGCTAGAAGGTTGTGGGGGAGTCCATTGAAACTCAGTTCGTCGAAGAAGACGACGGTGACGTCCTCGACCACCACTTCGAATTATTGCTCGGACACGGCTCATAGCGTTTGGAGAAGGGGAGGGGCTGTCTGAACTGCAAAAAGCTTTGCTTACTGCCCACCACAAAAACACTTGATTCGTCCATCATCGATTTGAGCAAGAGTTTCGTATTGAATGGGCGGAACGAAGTCCTCCGTCGTTCACCTATCCGGGCCGGATAGTGTCCGGCGAAGCCCCTGTTCTAATAGTCCGTTTTAAGCATGTCTCGTAGCTTCAAGGACCACTGCACCTTGCGCATGAGCTCTGTGTCCTGCCTCCCCTTGTCGAGGATCCTCTTGAGATTTTGGGCGACGATCATCCGCTGAACCTCATCCCTTGTCTTGCGGCTTTTGCCCACATCTTTAACGTCCTGTCTGAACGTGTTGGCAATGAAATCGTCGCTCATCAGGTTCTCCTTGAGTGTGGCTTCGGCTTTGGCGAGTTTGAGTGCATCTTGAGTTTGTTTGATTTCAAATGGTGTCTTCTTCACGCCAAGCGCGTTCTTGATGGACGTAAACGACAGCATCACTTCCTCGTCAGGATCGGCTGCTTTCAGGCCGCGTAAATGTCTTGATTCGTTTGGAACAGCGTCGAGGGGGCGTGTCAAACTGGGTCCCAGTTCCAGGGTGTCGATAGCTCCAGGCCGATTGTCAGCAAGACAACTGTCGCTGCTGCACGTAGAGGGGCACCGGTAGACGCATGGCGTAGAAGAACTTGCTTATTGCTGAGAGAAAGTTTGGAAATGACAACAAGTTTACGGGTCAATGCAGTTGATGGGATCGGCTCGATATCGTTGATTGCGGGAACAACTGGACGAAACTCCAATCCAATGCACGAACGGCTGGTCTGACTCAGGTTTGGTCACTCTCAACGAGATTACCAACACATCGACCGGCAACGATAGTCCAATATACGAGTTATATTGTAATTCGGCTCGTAGAGAGCGTTTGAGGTCGCTGTTTTGATACGATATAGCTCCAGTGCCAGTCGGTCGTACAGCATGACAGCCCACAGCTCAAGCGTAAGCTTAAACTCTCGCTGAAAGTATGAATGTGCCTGTAATACACTCGTTAACAAATATTGCCTTGACTCCATTTTTTGAGATTTTTCTTCTTTTTTAAAAATATAACAGAATATTCTACAAAGTTTTCGGAATATTTGCCATGAAAGCGACGTCACTCGCCGATCCTTCGGATAAGCCCCCAAGCAGCCATGTCGTCTTCCCCGCGGTCTGGGACTCCACCACGCAGACGTTCCACGGTGGCCAGGACTGGAAGTTCCTGTCCAACTTCGCCGAGGACTTTAGCGTGACCACCAATGCGCTGGGCACGCCCAAGCAGGCGCTGGAGGCGGCCACGCAGGCCATGAGCACTGTGCACCACTACCCGCCAGCGGACTTCCAGCCTGCGATCAGCCACCTGGCCGAGTTCCTGTGGCCCGAGAACTGGCAGCAGAACCTGCCGCTGCTACTGATGGGTAACGGCGCCTCGGAGCTCATCGACCTGGTGATCCGCAGCGTGCAGCCTGGCGGCTGGCGTCCGGGCGGCACCGTCACTCAATACAAGGAGTACGAGCGCTCCAGCAAGGCCGACGGTCGTGAGACGCTGGCCTGGAACGACCCCAAGGCCGCTCTAACCTGCCTGGTGAACCCCACCAACCCCACGGGCGACTACATGGCCGTGGAAGAGATGAAGAAGTACATTGAGACCAATTGCCCCGACAACCACACCATCATCATTGACGAGAGCATGCAGCCGTGGGTGGGGCCACAGTGGCGTGAAGACTCGCTCATCCACCAGCGGGACTGGGTCAAGCAGCTCAGTGAGACCCGCAAGATCAACGTGTGGGTCATGACCAGCTGGACCAAGATCTGGTCCTGCACGGGGCTGCGTATCGGCAGCGTCGTGGCCCCCACGGCCGCCCATGCCGCCGAGATCAAGCGCAAGCAAGTGCCGTGGTCGGTCAACTCGATGGCGTTGGCGTTTGTGTCTGCTGTGGTCAAGGACACTGCGTACATGGAGGAAACGTGGGCTGTCACCACCAAGTGGCGCGCCAACATCGTGGACCAGCTCGTCAAACGCTTCCCGACGTGGGAATGCTTCGGCAAGCCGTTCCTGTCGTGGGTCTGGGTGGACACCAAGTCCGCCGACGTCTGTGAGCAGGCCTGCAAGCTCGCCAAAGAGCACGGCGTTCCCGTCCGCAGCGGCAAGCCCGGCTACAACCTACCGACGTATGTCCGTATCGCTGTACGTACTCCCGAGCAGACTGCCGTGCTGCTCAAGGCCTGGGAAACTCTCCAGTAGACACAACAAAGCAGTGAGTGTTAAGTCCCCACCAGCTTGCAGTTTCTTCGATAGCTCAAGTACTCAACATGATAGCTACTGTTCCTTTCATTGTCCATCTCTTCAGTCTCGGTCGGGCGACATGCGGTGGTCCAGGCGCTTGAATTTGCCCTCCCAGCCTCGCACCACCTCCGTGTACTTCTCGATCAGGTCGTTCTTCTCGGCCAGTTCGGCCTCCAAGTTGAGGATCTCGAGCTCCAGTTCGCTCTGTTGCTGTCGTCCCCCTGTGGCCTCTGTCTGCTCTTCCGCCGTCTCTAAGCTCACAGCAGCCACGGCGTCCACTGTGTCGTTCAGGAAGAGCTGCTCCAGCTGCTTGGCATGTAAGAAAAACTCCTCCAGGCGGGCCTCGATCTCGGCCGTATCGGCGGCGTCTCGCACGGGGTTGAAGCGGCAGTGCGGCGGGTACTGGATGGGCGGACACACGAGCGACAGGCAGCTGGCGAACGCCGCGTTCATCTCCGAGAGCGCCGTCTCGCCCGCAGACGCAGCGTCGGCAGCATTGGTCCCCTCTGCTTCGACCTTCATATTGGACAATATTGACGGGTATACTTTGTTCAAGATAACAGGGGCAATAATTATTGGTATTGATATGTTTATTTGCTTTTCGGCGGCTTGACAGAGTTGTAGCCCTTGGCGGCCTGCACGATCTCGCGAGCAATCTTCTTCTCTTCTTTGAGCTGCATGAGTTTCTCTCGCTGACGAGCGTCGTGAAGAGCGTCGTGACGCTTCATCTGCACGCGGCGACGCAGTTCTTCCTCTTCGCGGTGCTTCTTGCGTTCTGCCTCTTCGGCGAGTTTGAATTCCTGGTCGATGATGAACAGCTTCGACTTCTGTTTGTCCAGGTCGACGATGCGTCCGCGTTGGTCGATGAGACCCAGTTCATTCAGGTGGTTCTGTAGCGGTCGACTCTCGAAGTGGTGCCGCAGATTGCGGTCCATCAACGCGTTATACGTCGGCAAACGTTCCTGGTGCACACCCGAGAGATTGAAGCCGTTCTCACGCTGACGAAGGTACTCCTCGCCCCGCTTCTTCGACATCGCCGTCCCAACCATCCTGTCGTGGTGCAGCTTGTATTTTCTTGAATGATCAGCGATGATAAGACCAAACGAGAAATTTACTACTATTTCGAGCATCACTTGCTAAGCGAAAAATAGGGCTTGATGCGGTGTCCTTCTTCTGCTGGTCATGTTGAAGGTGAAATTGCGTCGACGCTCAGCGCCATCCAGTACGACGCATGAAGATGCTCCCACGGCTTCCAGCTATTGATCAGACGCTCGTTCGTCGACTGCCGCATCTCAAACCGAAAGACGTTAGCTTTCGACTGCGGCATTGCAGTGACCTCATTGATGGACTGCCCAACGCTTTGGACTAAGCTCATGTCACCGTCAGTAGGTTTGGCAATACCCGCTGCATGTAGCAATGACTTCATGGTCATTAAAGCGTCTCGTGTGAGGTACACCGTGCGGAAGGCATTGTCGTCCGCCCGCAGATTGACACTAGCGAACGCTATCACTTCTCGCGGAAACATGAGTCGACTTGTCCCCACCAGCGGCAAGACCTTGACAACCGCTCCATCCCATCGTAAATGGTTGTGTCCTCGATTGCTCGACGTATCGATGGTAGGATCTTTTGGCTTTCCTCTTCATGAGTCCGCAGATCTTGAGTGAGTTGCTCGTGCTCAATCGCTTCGACGTGGCTGTCATGTTCTTGAGATGGAACACTGTCTAGCAGTAGTACGTCACGCTCGACGTACCTCTTGAGTTGTGCTACCTTGTTGACAAAATGGTTGACATCTTCAGGAGGTCTGGGCGACTTTACCTCGCTCTGGAGAAGTCGAAACTCATCCCAGAATGGAGATTTCTTCGACGGAAACGACACTATCTGTGTGCTTTCAACCAAAACGCAGTCTAGCACACGCAGTTGCTCATCGTAGTGGGAAACTTCGAGCCCACTTAGACAGATAATCGCGCCTTCTTTCCAGACATTCTTGTTTCCTCGACGAAAAGTAAACGAGGAGGAGGAGGCTCGTCTGGATGACGTCGCACTGTTTCTCACTGGCATGTTAACTTCCATTTCGGAGAGCCGAATGCTCATGAGATGATGACTCCGGTCGGTGACGAAAACGTGCTCTACAAACCGAGACTCTTTAGGCTTGACAGCAGGGTCCAGCAAAGAAACCTCTGCCTGTCTTTTAGTCGTTGCAGTAGGGTCCTGTATGTCGCGAGTTGTTACCAGCACGACAACTACACACACATCGATGGTCGATCTGCGCTCACTCCGAACCAGTCCGTTCTCGTAATTGGTTCGATAATCTGCTGTAGCTTGCTGGATATCAACACACGACTTTGAGTCCTTCGTATGAGTTAGTTTGGTGCTGCTGTCACTCAAGTCGTCCTCAATTTTCTCAAAACGGTATGCTTCGTGGAACTTAGTCGCAAGAACGCATCCTGACTGTGTCCACCGTCGATTTTCCAGTTCACAGTCAAGCTACTGGCAAAATATTCGCCACTTTCTCGGAGTCCACCTGCGAGCAAGTCTTCAGCAGGACGCCAGACAGTCAAAACGCCAGTGCCCGTCCCTTTATCTCTTTGAAGGGAAGGATGCGTGCAAACCACGTCAAGCTTAACGAATGGCATAGGCAAAGGGATGGCAATCTGATCCTCACCACCTTCTCTATCGACTAAGAAGTCGTCGTCCTTGTCGTCCTGACGGCTTTGTTTGTTCCTGGCCATACGAGAATATTCCGAACGAAGCTGGAAATACAACTCCAGTTGCTCTTCGCAGAGAATTCGCGGCCCTAGCGCCCACTCTTTCGATTGTAGGTGAAGCACAGGTGAAATCCGCGTCACCTTCACGCGCACGGACCGAACCATCCCACCGCCAACTTCTAGACTCTTTAATGGCACGCTTTTGAACAAGGAAAAAGTAAGTTGGGACTCCTGTCTCCGTACCTGGTTTTGAATTGGAGCAGTCAAGCGCAACTTCTCCAATCCAAGCTGTGTTTCAAAGCTAACACGCCGAGTGCTATTGTACCTGAGCTGCAAATAGGGCCACTGCGTTAACTCATCTTTGGCCAGCAAAGGGTTCTTCCACTGAGACTCCCGCACCACTGCGCACTCCATCGGGTCGATACCTTCAGTGGAATTTTGCAAAGACGCATTCCAAGTAGCGATTTTAGTCCCTACAATGCTCGATTTTTCATGGAGTTTCCACAGTACAGCCGCTAGTGGGGCGTCTGGAACAGCATACACCGAGTACCATCCATCCGTCAGCACTAGCGCCATGTTCCAGCACGGCGGCAATTCCTGGTCAATTGGTTGCTCTTTTCTAACGGGATATGGCAGCACACCAGCAATGCACAAGACCATACAGCTCAGAGAACTTGCATCTCGGTGAAGAATTTTCTTTAGGACAGAGCGTTGGGCTTCGTTCAAGTCGCGCTGGTAGCGATGGCATATCTGGCGTGAAACTTGGTCCGAAGTCAGATACTTATTCAGAAGCAAACGTGGGAACGATCGCTCCGTCGCTGCCAATTTCCACACTATCCAACGGTAGTGATTCGTGAACCACTCAAACGTAGCGCCCACAGCCGCAGTGATATGATTCCCAGTGATCAATTGGCAATACATCTCGTGAGGGCCTAGAAAAACGGTTGGGTCATATGGGTCATCAAAATGACGCTGTACTACCGCACTGGAATCTTTGCGAGAAAAGAGAACGTTAACAGCATTGCTAGCTGTGATTACGTTCAACACTTGGATCCGAGGTTCTTCGTTAGCTGCACCACAAAAAGAAGAATCGCATTCTTGGAGCCCAATGAGATGTGTGAGTGAGATCTTCATAGCCTCCCGATAAACAAAAGGTCGAGCCACTTCACCACCACCGAGTTTCAGCTTCTTGCTTGCTGGGTAGCAACTCTTATCACGATACTGTGAAGCACTCGAGGGGCGTTTCTTGCTGGCCACTGGCGGATGAAATCCTTTCCGACTTTGCCGTTCTTGTGAGGGACAAACTAAAGATTTACAGAGTCCTTTTGCCTTTAACGGACGGTGCTGCATACGTTGATTCGGATGAGCATTTTCCGATGATAGTGGTGAAGCTCGCCATGACTTCGAGGCTTCCAACGCTGTGGTTTGACGAACCAACTTGCCTGGGCTCATATTTTCCTTGTCCCCCTCTAGTTCGCGGACTCGACGGGGCCGAGGCGGCACAAATCCGCGCGTCGATCCAACTGGGTGATCACGCCGTACCAATTTACCACGCCCATGAGCAAAGTTCGTCTTCTTATTTGAGGATTTTGGTGCTGCAGCACTGCCCCAAGAGGTCTCCAATGACTTTACCATATTTTGTCGAGGGAATTTTTCATTCAGCGAGCCACGCTTTTCATCACCAGCAGCAACAGCATACAATCCACCAGCCACTGTTAGATCCTTCTCTTCGTCTAGTGCTCCCAAACAAGCAACATTGCCCCCACAATTATCGCTTGCACGGTCACTAAAATCAACACAGTCCGTCGTACCTCGGGCCACTAACGCTGCTGACTCGGCGGCAGCCTTCTCCTCGTCCTCCTCGGCGCACAATTTCACCTCGTATGCCTGCACCTTGGCCCTTGACAGCGTCAGCGACCGGCCCGTCGCTGTCTGGAACAAACTCGGCATTATCGCTGCCTCCGCAACAGCCTCAAGATTGTCACCGACAACTCGGTCGCTAATGGCAATATTGCTGGTTGGAGAGCGAACTGATGACGCTGCGGATTCCGCGGTGGGCTTCCCCTTGTCTTCCTCGGCGCACAATTTCGCTTCGTAGGCCCGTACCTTCGCCTTCGATAGTGTCAAAGACCTGCCCATCGCGGTCTGGAACAAACTCGGCGTTGTCGCCGCCTCTCCACTAGCAATATCCTCGGGACCGGTGTCTACAACTCGGTTGCTGAAGATCGCATTTTGGCTCGGAACACGAGCTGCTGACGCAGGAGACTCGATAGTAACCTTCTCCTCGTCCTCCTCGGCGCACAATATCGCCTCGTACGCCTGCACCTTGGCTTTCGATAGTGTCAGTGATCGGCCCTTCGCGGTCTGGAACAGACTCGGTATTGTTGCCGCTCCCCATCAGCAGCATCCTCGGGACCGACATCGACAACACAATAGCTGCTGTCCGCATTCCTGCTCTGAAAACGAGCTTCAGGCGCTACAGACTTGGCGACGGCGGTCACCTCGTCCTCTTCAGCACACAGTTTTGCTTCGTAGGCCCGCACCTTGGTCTTGGATAGTGTCAATGATCGGCCCTTCGCGGTCTGGAACAGACTCGGTATTGTTGCCGCCCCCGCATCAGCAACATACTTGAGACTGGTTTCGACAACTCGGTCGCTGCAGACGGCCTTCCAGCTCGGACAGCGAGCTGCTGACGCGGCGACCATCTCCCCTTCGTCCTCCTTGGCGCACAGTTTCGCCTCGTACGCCTGCACCTTGTCCTTTGATAGTGTCAAAGACTTACCTCTCGCAGTCTGGAATAAACTCAGCATCGTCGCAGCCCCTGCACCAGCAACATCCTCAAGACCACTATCGGCAACTCTGTCGCTGCATGCGGCATTCCTGGTCGGAAAGCGAGCTACTGTCGCTGCTGTCTCGGCGACAGCCTCCCCTCGTCCTCTTCAGCGCACAATTTCGCTTCGTACGCCTGCACTTTGGCCTTCGACAGCGTTAATGACCTGCCTTTTGCGGTTTGGAACAAATTGGGCATCGTCGATGAGGTATCTTCAATTGCGTGCTGGTCTGTAGATACTGTGAAAGATTTTGTAACGCGCCTAACTGAGTTAGGCGACTCGAGGTGCTTCTTCAGTTCTGAAGCTTGTGTCTGTGAGTCACTGCTGTGCTCTTGTGTCTCTGGTGGACTTGCACTAATCCCCAACGAGTCCTGCGAGTCGCCAACTAGCTCCTCCTGCGTCCTATCCTTCGTTTCCTGCGTCTTCTCCTCCAGTGCAGCACTTGGCATGAACTGCGACTCTGGTAATATCCCACTAAACGGGTAACTTGAAACCTGTTGCGTATTCCACTGACTGTCCGTCGTCAGCAGCTGACTATGAGTCGCCTGTGTGGGCGTCAAAGCGATAAACGGCGACGCCGGAGGTTCCGGTCGATTCTCTTCCCATTCTTGAGCCCTCTGCCTCTTCTTGGTGGCTCTGTGTGAGCTGCTGGACGGTGATACCCTTCCGCTCCGGCGTCCACGCCGTCTCGACCTCCGGTTTGCTGACTCCTGCTTGTCTTCGAGGGCCAGCCGCGCAACTTTCTCGTCCTGGTACATGAGGATCTGCATGGCCGTGTCGAAGTCCTGCTTGAACACCCCCAGAGCGTCGAAGACCGCGCGGCAAGTCTCCGAATCGTCCTCCATGTGTGAATTACGCGCGCTAATTTGCACTCTTGGTTTTTGTATGGAAACATTTACCCTTTTGAGAACAAAGTACATTTTCCAGAATTTCCGCATTTATTTGATATGTTTTTCACATGTTTTCGCCAGAGCTCTTTCATTATCCAGGTCAACGATAAAGTGCGTTTCATCCGCACCACTATACAACAGCTCACAAAGTCTTCGATGTCTTTAACATGCCCATATGAAATGCGATCTGTGTTCAATTCTTGGAAGGTAGAAGTTTTCTTCTCGCACGATTCAAAACCGATCTTGGAAGGATTGAACCCAAGCGATTTCGAAGGACAGCACTTTTCCAGGAGTAAAGTTTCGACAATACTTGGTGTGGTTCTTGGCTAGCGTTAAGACTGGTGTTCCTCGCATCTCGCAGTCTTACGGTCGCATTTTGCTTACGAGTTTTGTTGCTGAATCCACGTTGCAGATATTTATCTCTGTGCGACATAATATGCCCAGGGATCGATAGCAAACGGTGGTGCAAAGAAATATCCCATACAGAGCACCGAAATTGGCCGTCAGCATCGCCTAATATTGCCACTGCCGCCTTGTCAAAATGAACTGATGGAATCTCTGATAAGGTGTTGATCTCACGTGATGTAGTAACTGATAAATTGTGCTCCATAATAACAGTGCAATGACTGTCGTTGTGCGGGTCCTGTCAGTTCAGAAATCGCTGTGTAGTAAAGAACGCTGGCATCAAAGAGTCAACCTTCACAGACATAGCACGCAGACGCAGCAAACATACATGCGAGATCGGTCATTCATACTATCGCCCCTGAGGATGGTATCGACGAAGCCAACGACGATGACGCAATGATGGAGTCGACTCGCTCGGAATCCCTATAATAATTAAGTACTATCACGTACAAGCAACAAAATGAATTTGCTACAGTGTGGAGATACATGCAAAACCTCTCAACACCTCAGTTCAACAAGAAGAAGCCAAATCGATCATTTATGCACATTTGTACTTTGTGCGCGGAGAACTCAAAGACCGCCGATACAACTTCGACGCCATGGCAGCGGCGTCTGATGCGCCAGTCAACCTCCGCGAATGTTAAAACGCACATGCTGCGCCAGCGCCTAACAACTAATGGTGGTACGGAAGAGAGTGTCACCCATCCCACCCACGGTTGCGCAATTGGTAAACAACCACCCGAGGCCGTGAACATCTGCGGATTGGACAATTAGGTCTTAGGTGCCTGGTGTGGAGTAGAGATCTTATTTATGATGCTTCAGGACTCCTCCAGCGCTATCCCGTGTTTGTCATGTCACCGCTCTATGTCCAAGCTATTGACTACAGCTGATTATGCACCTCGATAGTTGGGCTTGTGTCAGGCAGAGCAAATTGCTGAATGAATTATGGCCGGCATGAAAATTGACCCAAGCTGCGTTTCCGACTTGGAACGACTTGAACCTTGTTGGAAGCGTCTTGAGCATCCGCTTCAACGACGCGTTCGTGAAACAGAAGCGGCCAAATGCTCTGAGTAATGTCTGTGGAGGCTTATTGAAAAAGGATGAATTCGATTCTGAAAACCCGGTGTGAAGACTCCTGACCGAAGTGCCACCCCAAGTCAAACGAGCGGACAGAAAAGAAGCAGTCAGGACACACCAGTTTGTGCCACGCCAAACAAGAAGAGCAAACAGGAAACGGATTCCATGGACGTACTGCTTACCATGGTTGGTAGAATTGCTGCATCCAGGGAGGCCGAGTTGCAACAAGACAGGCTAGAGGCCCAAAATTCATCCGCGCGTGCACGCGCAGAGCACTTCAACATGCTCAATGATATCAAGCGCCGTATCAGCGATATCGAATGTGAAATGAGCTCTGTTGCCAGTCCGATCAAGATGAGACTTCAAGGGGATTTGGAGTTTATGTTGGAAGAGCGTCAACGCATCATGGACACAATTCGCGGTCAACGATTGTAAGTAGATGTTGAAGGAGATTAACCTGCTGAAAGTAGACACACAAGCTGTGGGTTGTGGCACAACAACAGCTATCAACAACCCCATTGTAGTCTTAATCTCGTCGCAAAGTCTACAACGCATAGCCGGGTCGGCTTGGTTCGGTGTGCAACCTCGCTCTATCGAGTGGAACAAGCTGTGCCGTCATCGGAAGAGCTAGAAGAACGACTCAGAATACACCGTGGCAAGTTGGTGCTGAACGAGGTGAGAGGATCATTGCAGGCCGGCGAGTTGTGGGACATCACTGGCACTCCAAGGGCAAGACCCTTGCCTTGCTTTCATGTTTGGCTGGATATGAAGACGCCATGGAGGGCAACGTCACTGCAACACGTAGTGCGGGCGAGAATCGTTGGGGCGAGTCGGTTAACGGCGGAGACGGGGGTGGCGCTGCTGGAGGAGGCGCTTTGGCACTGGAAATAAAATTGAGAAGTGAGATTGATCAGACAGGTATACCGTGCTAGCGCGCGTTGGAGAAGCGCAAAGGGAAATCCAGTTCCCATCCTAAAGCCTATCAATTCTCTAAGTCCATATGAAATCCTAGATCTACCAACGAACAGCTCCTAATTGGAAACGTAGCTCGAATCTTAAATCTTCTTGATGCGCCCCATAATCAAGAATCCATCAAAAACTGGATTCTTTCAAATCCGTAGAACTTAAGAGCCAATCAGAGTAAAGATTATGGGACGTTCTTGAGACACCTAGAAGGTGTAATCTTGAACTTGGAGCCCTCGACCAATAGGAACGCTTTGTGTATGTAGGTTTACTACCATAAAGATAGCCAGCTATCCAGCATAACCTGGATAGTCTCAAAATGTATTGACGGGGTTGCCGTCTGCAACATGTTGTCGCTGACGGCAATTCCGTCACATGACCTTTCTTCAAGAAGACGCCTATTTCGAAAATGGCTTCGGTCTCTTCTTGGTTCCCCAATAGAGATCAATGAGTCCGGGAATCTGCTTTAGATTCTCCACGGGCTCCCAGGTGGACTCTGACTTCGATTCGCCAAGCCACCAGACCTTGTACTGATATTTCCCCTTGTACTTGCGATGCCCAATTACGGCCTCAACGAGTTGTTCCTCGGAGCCATCGGCTAACACCACTTTGTTCACCTTCTGCTTACGATTGGTGTCCTTCTTGTACGGTTTTAGTAGTGATGTGTGAAACACCGGGTGCATCTTCAATCCCTTCGTTAATCCCAACTCATAGGAATCCTTCGAGATCTTCTTCAACACTGGAAACGGTCCAATGTAACTTGGAGCGAGCTTCTTCGACTAGGCATATCCCTTGTGACGGACGTCAATATTCTTTCCGTCTAACAGCACCATATAGTTCACTTCAAAGTCCTGCACATGTCTATTCTTGTCGTAGTAATGCTTCATGCGCTCCTGAGCTTCGCTCATGCGATCTTGAGTATAGTTTCTTGTCGAAGCAAAAACTTTTGCGCTGGTTTCTCCAACTTCTTAAAGTCTGGATTTGCTGCCACACCATCTGGCATGTAGGGTATATATCCTAGATCTATGCGGTAGAGGATATCCTGCTACCCGTCTCCAGTTCAAGGCTAGAATCTTGGATATTTGTCGCGACAGTAGAAGACACACCTTCTCTGGTTTGGTCCGTCCGACAAGTGGATCGCTATTTTTATCCTTCGGCACAGTGATCGTCTGAGCATACGTAAAGCACGCATCTTAGACCGCTTGAGAGCGGATGCATTTGACGAGGACGACATGTGGTGCTTCTTTGTAGTATCAAGATACGTTAATACAAAATTCATCCGTTGATGCAACAAGGATATCCAACTGCGATGAGACTGGAATGGATCCACAAGGAGGGCCACCTGTGCGAGTATTAGCAAGGAAAGAGGCTACTTCAGTAGCCACAAAACGTGGGTCCAACCGAGGAAACACCTCAGTGCTTTGGACGGTTAGTGCAGCCGGCGCAGTGCTACCACCGCTGTTCATATTCAAGGGCAAGCGATTCCGAAGCGATTGGATTGGCGTGGATGCTCCTGCCGGCAACAGGGGTATCTGTACGGAGAATGCGTTCATTGACGTGCAAGTTTTCAGCCGCTGGATCGACTTTTTCGTGAAGAGCATACCTGCAGCATGACCTATTCTACTGATTCTCGACAACCACAGCGCCCACGTCGCTCTAGAAGTCCTGGAGAAATTCAAAGCCAATGACATCTTGGTTCTTTCTCTACCTCCACACACCACAACCTCGTTCAACCTTTGGATGGTGATTACTTTCGAGCGTTTAAGTCGCAATGGCGGCACGTCATCAACGAGTGGGCGGTAGCCCCAAGAGCAGCTAACGTGCAAAGATACCACATCCCCGCGTTGGTAAACAAAGCAATAACCCGATCGTGGACACCACCCATCCGAGCAAGCTCGTGGGCAAGCACTGGGATGTGGAGAAGGTGATGAAGAAGCAGATTACCACCGAAAATTCAGAGTCGCTTTCAAATCTCGCAACCTATCGAATATTGGTCGACGATCCCATTCCGCTGGACAAGTTTAAGCAACGCGATCTTCGAAGGCTTCAGCGAGATGGCGTTGTCTTATCAGAGCTCCGGTCATACAACGTCATGCACACACGTAT
Source organism: Phytophthora quininea (assembly GCA_011947345.1). Lineage (NCBI taxonomy): Eukaryota > Oomycota > Peronosporomycetes > Peronosporales > Peronosporaceae > Phytophthora > Phytophthora quininea. The sequence continues at coordinate 124,242 of JAAVTG010000095.1, read as the reverse complement.
GAGCTCGGCGTCCTCACCAAAGCCAGCTAAAGATCGCGTCTACATCAACCTGATGATGAAAAGACTGCTAACTCGTGATGATCGTCTTGCTGAACTTAGACTCAAAGCTCGCGAGAAAGAGGATGAATTACGTCAAAAAGTAGAGCGAAAACAGGCAGCTGCAGAGCGCAAGCAAGATAACGAGCGTGCAAAAGCAAAGCGTAAGCGTGAACGCGAAGCAAAGAAGATGGCTCGACTTGCACGTGAACAACAGAAAGCAGAAGAAAAAGAGGCTAAAAAGAAGGCAAAGGAACTCGACGAGCTCGTCAAAAAGCTCTCAAAGGATCATCGCCAAAAGCCCAAGAAGAGACGCACAAACGTCAGTCGGAGAATGCAAAAATCGGCTTCAAGTACTGCAGATCGCAGTCAAGATCGCAACTCCAATATCCACCAGCCGCCCGACACACCGACTTTGGTGACCGATATTTCAGCCCCAGTAGATCCAACAGGGACAGCAGCAAGTCCATTTGGTGCAGGAAACGCGTGTCCAATGGCCTATGGAATCGAGGGGAGCGTCACAGCTTCCGAGGAGTCATTTGTGCAGTTGTTGTCAGGATCGGCGACCAATTTCGGGTATCTATCACTTTGACTTGATTTCACTATACGAAATGCGCGGTAACTGGTAAACACTTTTCAAAACTTTCGTTTCAGGTGCTTTCTCACTATTCGTGTTGCGGCGTTAGATCGAAAGCTCTGTCGGTGTCCTTACGTCAAGAGATAGCTAATATACAGTCCTTTCATGTTGTAATCTTCGCGGTGCGATTGGCTTAGTTTCTGCCACGATATCACAAATCCCCTTAGGTGCGCGAAAACCGGTTGCAGTACCCTTAACGGCAATTCCGTCACAATCACTGTGAATGGCTGGACTTGGGACGAGAAGATGGACCGGTACATCGCGTACATCATGCGTGGAGACTCGTTCTGTGAGGCGCTCACGATGCACGCGCACTTGGTTACTCAGATTTCGCTACGAATGCAGCGTACTCACACAGACGAACTGTGTCTGGAATGCGTCATGAGTGATCGAATGCATGGGCCGGTTCCTTACATCTTCACGAGTTGTCTGCCAGTCGTGGCGAGAAAGATCCCAGCCACCAACACTAAGTACGTGACCAAGAGCGTCGTGCACCCGCTGTTTCGAGGTTGTTGCGGCGGCTGTCGAGTGCGTGCGGTGAACACGACGGATATCTTCATCGAGACTTCGTGCGAGGTGTCCAAGCACTGGGAGCCCTACGGTCTGATGCTCCACTCGCCCGACGATATCCCGCTGTGCAGTACGGGGTCGTGTGTGTGCGCAACTACTTCAACTCGAACTGGGAGTTGGTCAACGGCTTGGCGGTGGACTCCCCGTCTGTACCCTCATCACCGCCAACACGCTCCGCAGTCGCTATGCCGGTAGCGTTCAGGTCAATGAGCTGGTGGTAACGCAGATCCTGCTCATGGATTTGGTGAGTCTGTACCAAGTGGTGTCGCACAAGCGGTTGGTGCTGCAGACGCAGAGCTGGGTCTACCGATGCGAAATGCGGAAGCAAGTCGTCTACCTCGCGCAGATCCTGTACCACCTCGTGACCACCTCGGACTTGTACTTGCTGGGGCCGGTGACGGGTACGCTGACGACCGAGTCAATTACCAACTTGGCGTGCTGCACTTCGTCTTCTCGTACTCGTTCGTCACCTTGGCGAAGGCGCGTTCGGACGAGTAGCAGCTAGATCGGCACTTCCGACTGACGTAGGAGGCCACGTAAATCGTCATCACGGCGTGTGGGAGTTCTGTTGTGGTGTCCATGTAGCACATACTGCTTGTCAGCATCATCACGCAGAACGCCGAGATCCTGCGGAAGGCGACGCCAGGCGCAAAGTTTTGTGGTCTGAACGACGCGTGCGTGGTCTTCCAGGGCAAGCCTTCAGCGTTCCAGGCTGTTCACTCCACCACGCTTCCTCTGACAACGAATGAATGAAGCACTTGCAGTTCAAGGGGACTTTGTTGATCGGCACTTGGGCTGATCACAGAACACGCACCTGGTTCATTGTTAAAAAATATGGGCTGAGCACGAATTCAACAACAAGCAAAACCTCGCAACTTCGAACAGACCTTACGGGCAAAAATGTCTGCCGTGAAATGATGTAGCGTCGAGATCAATGCCAAGATGGACTGGGTCAGAATCTGCTGTGTCTACGCTTACCGCAGTAGCACGGCAAGATACGTGCTATCTCGAAGCGATTTTTCTCGCGTCCATCCTCTTCGTAAGCTGCTCACTTCTCGACGCAAAGCAAACGTCGGCCGACTACGACAATTGATACGTTTGTCCGGCAGGAAGGGATGCAAGCGGCCGATACACAGCACCAGCATGTTCCGCCATACGTGCTTGTAGCTGCAAATAGGTAGGTACCGTGACCGCCGACCAAACGTTGCGCATCGCAGCACGGAGTTGTGCGCGGGAGTGTGGTGTAGTCACTGGAATAGCGGCTGGCAAACGGCATCAGCGTGCTGTGCTGGAGAATCGCTGGCGTAGTTGTGAGTGAAGTGTTCGATGTTGTGCAGCCGGGATGCACTCTGGTACAGCTCATCTGTCATCTGAAGGTGCACCAATCCGGGAGATAACAGCATACGTACTAGTAGCTACTGCGTCGTCCATCGCAGCGCGCACCGAAAGTTCTCCATCGATTGTTGACGACGTCGTCAAGGACTCACGACGACCACATGAGATGTTGCAACCAGCTTTGGCTCCCGATACGCGTCGGCTGTCGCGCTATGGCTTTGTGTGTTGGTGGCACCTGCTTGCTGGATTGCACGAGATGGTACTGGTCTCCCGATACTCGCGTCGCTCTCGAAGAGCGAATGCTCTCTCTCTTGGCATGAAGGCAAAGGTGTAGCAAGCGATGGACAGCATCCACACCACAATAATGTAGAAGAAGACACCCTGAAGTTCTGGATAACCTTCGGGTTGTTCGAGTCGAGCTACAAGTAGACCAAGCAAACACAACGCGAATGTGTGCTTATGCTTCATGGAACTGGTTGCTGAGTTGCCAGCGCTGATCATCCTCCCGATCGTGCTGCTTGTGCCTGTACTCCTAATAACTGGCATCGACCATGGCTTCAAGTCGCTGCCGCCGACGTCGTAGATCCCTGTGGACTTTCCGCGCACATCGGCCGTGTTGACGGTAATGAACAGCAACCGAAATTTCCCCAGTTCGCGGACTCGGAAGACGGCACGGCTCAGAAGTCTAGTGTGACGTAATTCCTTGCGAGGGCGACGCACTAGCCGCACTCGACGATGCTGCCGCTCTCGAGCACTGTATTTACCCGTTGTCGCAGCTTCGACGTGCGACGTGCCGCGTTAAGCTAGAGTTACTAGAGCACGCCCAATTGTCCGCTGGAGTGGCGTCGTGCATCAACGCTTACGGAGACGAAGAAAACAAATAATATCGCTGCCACTTGAACGACTAAATGTCTGCCACTAGCTGCAACAGCAGCACACTAAGACTGTCTCGAGCTGCGTACGTTTATTTGCTCAAACATCACCAGATTAATCTCCAAACTCATCCACCCTTTATTGCTAGCAATAAACTCGACCAGATTCGTGCGTACTTTTTCATCCATCAAGTCCACGGCAGTGCCGTTGTGTAGAATAACCACAGAATCATCGACGGTATCCTCATAATCTAAGTGACGTATCTTATTCCACGACCAAACCTCCCGCTGCATTGTTGTCAACACCTTTTGCGGCGATGAATGGGAAAATGAGCAGCGCTGATTAATCCAAAAGTTATGTAGTCGAATACATGCAGAAATAACGACTCGGCAGTGACGTAATCGTACTTGAAGAGGCTGCTTTAGGATTCTCCATTTGTTAACCAGCAATCCAAACGCCATTTCGACGCGTATTCGAAGCTGATTGACGAAAAAGTTGTAGCTGTCACGCTTGTCATAGTCTTCATCCAATTGGGCTTTGTTGAACGGTGTCATCACAGCTCTACTTTGCACATAAGCATTGTCTCCAATTACAAAGTACGGTCCTTTCATGGTGGCCAGCACTTCGCTCACTTTCCAGCGTTTGAACGCATACGAATCATTCATTCCACCGGGCGATTTTACCGAAAATGCTGAAAATCGAGATAAATGATCTGCACACGCTTGGACATTCAATCCATACTTCTGGTAATGTCCTGAGAAAAAGAAATCACACGCCCACACTAATCCCGCCGTGGATCTCGAATAGGACACAACCAGCCGTCAATTGCTCCAATACAGCCAGCTATTACACCATGCTTGCTAATACTTTGAAACCCAGCCGCCGCTTTAGCTAAATCATCGGATGTCTTTGGAAATACGCCAGCACTCTTGAGTCATTGATCGCGAACATCACGCGATAAGCAACTCGGTAAAACGTGGAACGGCTAACCCCGGTGATCACGCGAATGTGATGGTAGCTGCCTCCCCCAACCATGAGAGAGTGCACTGCAGCATTCCGGCTGGAGAAAGAGGTGGAATCCCACGCGAGCGACGAATAGACTGATAGTAGTCAACGACCAAATAGGGGCGAGGACTCAAGTAGTACTTTGAAGCTTGAAGATTTCATGCGATAGTATTGATCAAATTCGTTCTCCTTCAAAAGCGTGCCGGCGTGAACATTCCACGAAATGCGATCACGAACAACGGGATATCTCTTCTTCAATTCTTGAATGCGCGTGGACGCAGCTACACACACCAGAACACATATGAGCCCGTCAGTCGCCTTCCTGATGCGCCGACGCCGGGCATTGAGGCTGCGGTCGCACCCCAAGTTCCTTGCGCGGACCATTTCCAAGATATGGTCACGACGGCGCAGGAGATTGGCTAATATGTTCTCGCATCGGCGCACGCATGCGTCGACACGCGTTTTTGGTCAAGTCGTAATGACCAATCAGACGTCATGGCAAACACATGGGGCCACTTACACTTCGGGAGAGAATTCACCTGAGCTAGCGGTTCAGCTTCCAACATGAAAGAAATAGCACCAGCCACTGAAATATTGTAAACAACGGAATTAGCGAACGCTCAGAGGTCGTTGTCCTCTACAGAATTTGTAAGATTTGTGCATGTGGCTCCAGTCGAAGTGAGATTCTGGAGCCGCTCCTATAACAGAAGACAGAGCTTCATTTACATGTCAGTTAATTCCTTGCAGCTGGTCCTCTCCGTTGTGCAGCACTGCTGCCAGCAGATTAGAATATCTCCACGTTGTTGTGGGTTTACTTTGGATTTCATGTTGGAAGGGCATACGCCACGGTGTAGAGCACATCTCAAAAACATTGTCCCCTACTTGAAGCCCTCCAGCTCTCCGAACTGGATGTCTACTCAAAGGGATCTGCGGCATCATCACGTAAGAAATGAATGCTTTTCAGGCACACTTATGCCACTGGTTTGCTATCGGCTTCCGTACATAGATGTTAGAGAGTCTCTAAGAGAGAGTTCGAGTTTGCGCTTGAGCGGTGGGCTGCCAACCGACTCTACTGTAGTATTAAAGCAGCGGCTGGCGAGTGACAACAGATTGTAAACCTTTGCAGTCCATCAGACCAGTCAGACCAGATCAGATCTCCGTGCATCGGATTGGGGCTTCTTCCAGTGTACTGTACACCCCGCGAGCCGATCACATCCACTGCATTGTCCAGTAAACTTATTGCCATCTCCAAATTTGCTCTCTCCGCAACAAGCCAATTCCACGTCTTCCCCATGGGTCTACCGATACCCCGCTACGTCTTCGCAGTAGCGACGGTTGTCATGCTTGCAATCGGTCCGCTCGCCTCAGCTGCAAGTGTTGGAGATATCGACACCTTGAAAACGGGATCACCACGTTTGACACGCTCACTCGAGGCGGTGCCAAGCACTGAGACAAGACACCTACGCGGCCTCGAAGCAGCCGACCCCAACGAGGAAGAGAGGCTGTCGCTTTCGTCCATCAAGAACGCGCTTGGGGTGAAGAAGACACCACCTGAAGTGAAAAAGGCTCAGGAGGCGCTCAAACAGGCCAAAGCAGAAGCCAAGCTCAACGAGAAGTCGAAGAACCTCATCGCCAGGCTATTTTCCTTCATCAAGAATGCGCTTCGCCTGAAGAAGACGCCCCGGAAGTGAAAAAGGCTCAGGAGGCGCTCAAACAGGCCAAAGCAGAAGCCAAGCTCAACGAGAAGATGATGAACGATAAATTCATCTCCGATACGTTCAAAAATGCCTTGAAAGACTTTGATAAGAACCTCAAGAACAGAGATGAGGCGAAGCTGAAGATCATCCCCGAAAACCTGAAGAGGATCGTTGACAAGGCGGCTATGGATGAGACGTACATGGACAAAGTGCTACAGGCGATGAAGAACGGTAAGGTTCATCCGAACACCGTCTGGATCACGCTCAAGGTCCCCAACAGCCCTACGTATCGCAACTTTTACTATCGCTACGAGGCTTTGTATAAAAAGGTTAGCGTAGGAAGCTAGTCGGATAGATGAGCGGAGGAGGTTGTGTCTGGGACTTCGTTTCGCCCATTTTAATACAAAACTCTTGCTCAAATCGATGATCGACTAGGTGTTTTAGTGGTTGGCACTAAGCAAGGCTTTTGCTGTTCAAACAGCCCCTCCCCTTCTCCAATCGCTATTAGCGTGTCCGAGCAATAATTCGAAGTGGTGGCCGAGGACGTCATCGTTGTCTTCCTCGACGAACTGCGTTTCAATGGACTCTAACCACAAGTTTCTGATTGGTGCTGAGAAGTTGCAAATACTACGTGGTAGAAAGACAAATTTGCGTGGCTTTCGGGCACAACGTTCTTGTAAACACTATAAACTTGCAGTTTACGCCAGCTTCAAGGCCAACTGTATTTTGCCAGCATTCACTTTCGAACTGGGAGCAACTTTATTTGGCGTCGATCGGTTTGTTGTCGCCACGGTTGTCTTTCTATCGACTGGATCAGCGTCAATCGTCAGGGCCCTGAAGGCACAAGTTCGACGCCTGACACAGCGCCAAGGGGTCAAGATTGCAAGCCTTTAAAGACGCCAAACACAAGTGAAGAACGGCGATTTCCTTCCGATCAACGAATTTTTCAGAAGGATGTTTTAAGCCTTGAAGACTGCCAAAGTAAGGATGCTCAACATTGCCTACAACAGCTTCTACCCACAGAGACTCCGACGCAACACTTACGTAGTGTAAGGTCCTGTGTGTTTCAACTTGTTGACAACAAATTCTTGACGTGTAACTCAAATGACTGGGAAGGAAGTCGTTGCTGATTGTAGTAGGTCCATTGCTGTCTCCTAGAAGAACCTCAGAGCTTCGCTAGCGATATGCGATTGCTGAGATAACCTCTTGTTTACTTGGAGAATTGGGTGATAATTCCCACGCGATTTATAAAGCGATGGCAAGGAATGATAAACCGCTATGTTCTATACAATCGCATTAGTGTCGGAAAAACGGCCGTGAGCATTGTACAAAAAGGACTAGCGACGACACCGCGAGAAATGGACGGAATCGGAGTCCCTGATGTAGCAACAGTAGTTCGCCGTCAGCATCTACAGCAGCTGCAGCATTTTGTGGCGACCACCAGTTCCAACTCAGACAGCGATAATAACGTGTGGTATCGACCAATGATGCATATAATCCAACTACGCTATGGGGAATTTGCTAGGCCACGATCCAGTGACTTTTGTTTCAAGATCCACCTCGACCAGCGGGTTGGAGAGCAACAGTGATGCCACTGTGGTGTCGTCGAACTCTGCGTGATTGGGACAGAATAAATTGGCCACAACGATCGTCGCTGCAAGTCAGTAGACTCAATAAAGTGCAATTTGCATTGTACAGTCCAATATGGTGGAATAAGTCATCTGAATTCCATCTGTGGCACTCTAGAGAGTTAACACAAACTTCGACGCCATTGGGGTCAGGTACTACCAAGTTTGGCTGCTTATGTCGTGCACTTGCGGAGAAAAAGCTGGACTGTTTTGCCGATTTTCTGGATGAAAATCATTACTGGCCTTCATCGGCCGCGTTCTTCGCCAGAATATGTTCAACGCTTCATCCGATACTCGGATCTGAAGTTGTTCTTACGGATATTTTTCGTCTCTACAGACAGTTGAGAGAAGTTATGTCAAGAATTCTACCTCAACCTCATCCAGGAGAGATCCAAGCGGCAAATGCAACAAACACACCTCCGATTATCTGTGAGCAGTGCCAAGATTACTACGCCAAGCGTACGATTCTTTCCAAAACTACGGGAAAAGGACTGGGGTAAGCTGCCTGAACAAGCGCCTGCGCTGGAGCACCATCCATTTGAGGATTTAGGATGTCCACGGCGACGTGTTCACCAAACGCTGTCAAAAAATACTAGCAATGCGGGGACTACTACTTCCAGTGGCCAATGATGGGATATTACGACTGTATTGTGGGGATATTACCGTCGGCTCGAGACTATACTTCTTGAAATCACTGAACCCGACAATTCAGCAATGTGTACGTCCTGGGCGTCAAGCTATTGAAACAGTACAGCATTGCTTCTTCAAGTGCACATCGCTTACATCGATGTGGGAACACGTGTACAAACCCTGGCGTCGGGCGTTTAGAACTCGATTGACTTGGCGGCTTCTGCTCTTCCCCACAGCACAAGACCTGCGAGCAAGTTGGCGAGAAAATCATAAGGTACTTCTTTTCTGTGGAGAGTACACACGGCAATCATCTTCCATGCAACATGGAGACTGCGAAATGACATTCTCTTCAGGGAGACCCCAACCGGAACTCCAAGCATTCCAGGAATGATGTGCTCCTTCAAAATGCACTGCCAATTCATCTACCAACATGGAGCTGAACTCCATTACGACGAATCGGCAATACTGTCGATAACACGTCAATTGGGCTTCGAACCGCCAAAAGACACGAATGCAATTGCTCTAGAGCAACACACCGTTTGGATTCCTCAGCGATAGATCTGACGCTACGAGACAAAGCAGCTTAGAGGATAAATCCGTTAAAACTCATTTTAATAAAAAAATACTTGGAGAATTGGGAATTGGCAGTCGTATTTTTTGGCGTTCTCGAATGTCTTGCTAATGAAGACATCCGTCTGCGTCAGTTGGACTTTCTTAGCGGCAGCTCGTGCTTGCTTGGTTGCCTTGCGAGAGTGGTGCATTCATCAGCATCCTCCAAGCGAAGAAGCCGAAAGGTAAGTCGGACAAAGACATTTCCATGGACGCGACATTCAAACTGGTCATTGAGAGCGACGAGTATATGTTCAAGAGCCCGAGCAGTGATTAAACAAGCCAAGGCAGAAACCAAGCTCCAGGAGCGGCTGCAAAGTGACGACAGTATCGGCGAGATTTTCAAGAACGCCCATAAGGCCTGGGAGAAGGCCAATTCGAAAGGAAAATCGGATAAGGGTATTCCCATCGACGAGACGTTGAAGAAGGTCCTTGACAAGACGGGTGGGAACGAGAAGTATCTGTTCAAGGTGTTTGGGGCGTTGCGAAAGTCCGATGTGAGTCAGAACGACGTTTTCTACACTCTGAATATCGCCAACAGCAAGACGTATGAAAGTTTATACCGTGCTGTGCTTGGTTGTGTGTTGGCCACCGCGTTTTAGTGGTAGCATAAAGCTGCAGAATGGATAGCCATATTTATTTTGCTTCTGTTGATGCGAAGTTCTCGGCAGCACGAATCGGAGGAGAGGTCTGTAGAAAACGTTTTGAATCGCTGTCGTCTTGCTGCTTACGTGGACTGAAAGCCTGTGCAAATCAACCGAGCGTAGAATAAAAACTGTTTTGAAGGAACTAACCCAGTCCTGTCGCTCGTTTGCTAGTATCATTCGACAATGAATACTTCTCTTATTTATCACCAATGTCCAACATATTCTACTTGGGGTGACCAGCAAACCCACAATCGTTCGAGTGTTGGTGGGTTCTAGTGAAGTCTCTACGACATGCAAAACAAACAGATTTAGTAATATTAATAAAAATAATAATGAACAACCAGTCGTTTAATCGAGAGAAACAAGGTTTCGATAGTAGACGAACGATACCAAGCAGATCAAAACATTGCTCCTGTTCGCATGATGGAGTACTTTGACAATGTATGTGTCGTCTTGCAGTTGGTTGTTGAGTTTTATTTCTACTCACTTTCTTGAGTGCGTTTTTTCTGTCATAAATTCATCAGCCTCCGACCGACAGAAGACGTCCTTGTCGGCGTCCTCGACGCACAGTTTTGCCTCGCAAGTCTGCACCTTGGCCTTCGATAGCGTCAGCGATCGGCCCAGCGTGGTCTGGAACAAACTCGGCATTGTCGCCGCCCCGCACCAGCAACATCCTCGAGACTGGCACCGACAACGCCGTCGCTGGAGGCCGCATTCCTGCTTGGAAAGCGACTTGCCAACGTTTTGCATGCTTAAGCCCTGGAGTATTTTGAAAACACCAATTGTGTCAGCAATCTTGAAGAGACGCATCGACCATGCCGCAGCCCGCGCTCGATCTGGGCTTGCTGAGTGCCGGCAGTAAAGACGACGATGTCAGGCATGGAGAGGAGAGCAAGTTCGACCACGTCATGGCGCTGCAAGAGGAGCCCATCCAGGTGCCGTAGTTTAAGGTGCTAAATAGCTTTTGTATTCATCTTACACTGGTTCTAGATCACCTTTGTCCTGCCGGACGACTCGACAGTGTCGCGCGAGGTAGGCTCTTTCGAGATATATGTACTTACTGTACTAACTGCTTTGCAGTTCAAGAAGGGTCATACTATTGCCGTGCTGAAGGCGTTCCTGGAAGACGAATACGCGCTCAAGCAAGAGGAGACGGTAACTGGCTGCAACCATGGCTACACAGTTTAACTTCTGTCTAAAGACGTTTACTGTAGCAACTGTGTATGGACGATGACGTGCTGCTGGATCCTTTCTCCTTGACCGACTTCCCTGCGTGCTGGAGGCGTCCTCCGTGGAGATCCAAGTGCAGCAGCTCGCTGGCAAGAGCAGGAAGTGATACAATGCTAATTGACTACCAGGATCGTATTTAGTGTGTCACAACAGCTTAATGACTCCCTGGTATATATAATAATAACAAACGACCTCAGCCTCTCGATCGCATCGTCTAGCGAACAGGATGCCGTACCAAGTACTGCCGGGCCTCGTCGTCATCTCCGTCGCCTTCTCGCTCATGGGCGTGGGCTACGGCGCCGTCAACAAGTGGCAGGCGCGCAACAACATGCAGGTGCGCCCCCTGTTGCTCGTATTAACCGCCTGGTTTAGCTGATTTAACCTCTCTTGTCCATTCTGGTGGTTTCCTCTTCCATTTCACAGAGCAAGCTGGAGCTGCTGACCGACTGGGACCGCATGATGGACGAGCGCGACCGAAAACTGGCGGCGCGGGCGGCAGCATTTAATGCGAAACAATCGTAGCGCGTCGCCGCCGAAGAGAGACGACGCGGAAGGAAGCCGATCCGTTCGCTTCGGCGAGCGACAGACAAGAGATGAGGAAAAGCAAGTACGAAGGAGAAAGATGAAGAAAAATTAACGCGAGGCAGCACGCTCGAGGATTTCGAGATGTATTTGGTAGTATACCCGCGTTCAACAGGTCTCCTTCCCACGCTTCTATCGTACTGCAGTACTAGTATGCATCTAGGAATCTTTTCCCCTTCACTGCAAATGATGGCGACCATTGTCATGGTGGACGCATCACCAGAATGACTTCATAGCATTGCTATGCCAATCCTCCAACTACAGCGGTATTGCCCCTCATCACACGCCGCTTCCTCTCCATCAGGAACGTGACGATCCAGCAACACGCACAGACAGGTATCGTTGTAGTTTACTAGGGGGTTAATAAGAAATCCGAGCGTCTGCCGGTGGGGGCAGCAGCTCCTTCTCTCTCTTCTCGCACCTTCACTACCGCGTCTCGCCACCACGAAAGGCCGAACTCTCCTCGGGATAATACTAGTACAAAGCGGGCAGTTCCGCGCGTCGTCACACATCTATACCCTCTCTCTCTCTCGTCTCGCTCCCTCCTCTCTCCTTCTCGCAGCTCGATAGGCGTCCTTGGCCTACTTAGGCCTTGGCGCCGGGGCAGTTGCGGGCCCAGTGGCCCGTCTCGCCGCACTGGTAGCACTTGTCCTCGCTCGGGCCGCTGTCGTCAGGGCAGTCGCGGCGCAGGTGGCCGGTCTGGCCGCAGTGGTGGCACTTGCGCGACTCGTGCAGCTCCTGGGGGCAGTCACGACGCAGGTGGCCGGTCTCGCCGCAGTTGTGGCACTTGGGGGCTGCACCTCCTCGGGGCAGTCGCGGCGGAAGTGGCCGGCCTGGCCGCAGTTGTGGCACACGCGGTTGCCGCCCGTAGGGCAGTCGCGCTTGAGGTGGCCCACCTTGCCGCAGTTGAAGCAGGCGGCGCCGCTGAAGCCGCCGAAGCCGCCCTCCTGGGACGGTGCCTCGGGGCAGTCGCGACGCAGGTGGCCCGCCTGGCCGCAGTTGTGGCACTTGCGCTGGTCAGCAGACTCCATCTCTCTCTCTCTCTCTCTTGGCTTGGACCTCTTCTCAGCTCCGGTTCTTCCGCAGAAATGACACGCGAGCAGCTCCAGCTCTGGCAGCTCACCCGAGAGATTGGTCGCTAGTGACCCGAGGTTTTTCCGTAAAACCTCGCGGCGGGGCGACATCGCGTGCGCCCCTTCCGGCGTGGCGTTTCTTTGACCAGCGCCAATACAAACGGCAAGTTCGAGATGGCGAGGTGGCCAAGAGCTGCGGCTCACGGCAATCTCGACTAGCCAAACGCTGTGGTTTCCCGGACCAGATAACGTGATGCATCCAATCCATGCAGACGCGAATTTCCGAGCTCCGTGATCGACAACAGGAACTCTTGGTAGCGTTGTCCGAGCGGCCGGGTGGCGCTTCACTTGCAGTGGGATTGACTGGAGGTCATCCCTCCTAGAGCGATCCAAAGGGTTTCAGCCAATCCACGATCGGAGACCGATGTCCACGCCGTCCATTGGCGCAAATTTCGGAAGCAACCGCAACACCGGACCTAGTTGCAACTGCACGGCTAGGCTGGCAAATACTTCTCCTCTCGATATTCACCACGATGTCGCATAGCACTCGACTTGCTCTGCTTGACGAATCCACCGCCGAGTCGAGTTCTCCTTGGCACCACGAGTTCGATCGCTGCGCTACGTTGCATTCCTCACGGCATCCACACGAGATCTTGTGCGGTTTCAAGCAAACTTATCCGGCTCAACAGCTGCAGCTTTGGATAGGAAGCTTGGGGTCTCTCTTGCGCCGTCGGGCGACTGCCTTGCTCTTGATGATGTTAGTCGTCCGAGTCGTAGAAGTGGCTCGGAGATAGCAGGCTACTGGGAGCTCGCCGGAGCTGCAGACTTCTACGTGGTACCTGCAGTTTGCTTGGATCTGGGCTGCGCTTCTTAAGGATAACCATGGCCTGGACGCCGCACATACTGTAGCGTACTGCCGTCCATCGGCCACCATTACTCCCGGTCCTTAGTTTCTCTCCACACCAATCGTCGAGAAGCGCACTCGTATATCTTGGGCTTTGGGTCACATCTGTCGATACGTAGTTGGTTGGTACAGCACTCGCCATCCAGTTCGAGCTGTTGCTCAAAACAAAGCAACTCTAGAACTGCTGGGTCAAAGTCGAATGAAATCTGCTCCCCACGTGTGTTCCTCCACCGTCGGCATACAAGCAGACGTAGTCTACTCTCCATCTCCACCAACAAAGGCAAGAGTCAGCCCTCAGCGATCGCCTCGTCTCGTCGCTCCGTCATGCCATGCTACTCAGCAGCGCCGTAACCGTTCTGCTTTCGTGTCACTTGGTAGTCGCAGTCTGTGGCCACTTGCCACCAACTAGACTGCGCACAGTGCTGAGTCTTGCGCGGCGTAAAGTGAATGGAGCTGCGCTCCCCTTCATCGCATTGCTGCGCCGCCGTCGGCAGAACTTCGGCTGATTCGCCGTCGGATACTCGCTCCAGAAAATGGCAACATGTGGTGTCCACCACACGAATCCACAAACTGGTACAGTGTGTACCAGTCAAGAAGGGTCAGTAAAAGAAGGGGTCGGTAAAGTCAGATTCCCTCGGCTCGGCACCATGTCGCGCCGCGCCTCATGACGACTGCTATCGGCACGGCAACACCTGAGTTGTCACCTCCGCTGCACCTTCGCCAGCCAGTGGCTGAGCCACCTCACTGTATGAAACGAACTATCATTGAGATCGGCAAAGAAAACGTCACCAACAGAACCCGCTCCTTTACTATTAAGACTTTAGTCTCTCATCTGATGCGCCCCTCCTACTGCTTGTCAACGGTTGCCACAGTCATTCTGGTGGTGTGTGCAAGTTCCTCCTCGTCGGCTACAAGGATCGAGACCACGACGAGATCAACGGGCTGGCTCGGCGAGGCACAACACAACGGACTCCTACGAGGCCTCGAAAAACGCGACGCCGAGCACACCACGAAGGAAGAGAGAGTGCCGTCTTGGCTCAAGTATTTGTTTGAAACCGGGAAAAAGTCGCCTGAAGAAATCAAGCAGGCCGAAGTTGCCGCCAAGAAAGCAGAGACAGCCTTCAAGCAGACCAGAGAAGACTCTAGGTTCCAGATACTCATCGATAGCGACGACTATATTGCTAAGAGATATAGAATCGCTGAAGATGCCAGGAAGAAGGCGGTGGAGAGTGGGGAACAGGTCTCCATCGACGAAACCTTCGCGAAGATACTCGCCCAGACGAATAACAACGACAAGTTTCTCGAGAAAATGTTCGGGGCATTGAAGAAAGCCAGGGTCGGTGAGAAGGACCTCTACAATACTTTAAACATCGCGAACTCCAAGACGTACGAGAGCATTCACAGTCGATACGTGGAGTATCTCCAAGAGTTTCTGCCACAGCCATTTACGTATGAGAAAATAAACTGAATATTCATTTCTAGTAGTATACGCGACTGACACTCACGCTGCCTCACCCTAGTTCGCCGACATGCTGAGGAACCTCGCGTAGCTATAGTAGAACGAATCGTACACTTTGGTGTTCGCAACGTTGAGGGTTACGAACACGTCGTCCTCGGACATTCCGCCCTTCTTCAAAGCCCTGAACACCTTGTACAGATAGTCGTCATTCTTTTCGGCTTGAGCAACAATCCTGCTAACATTCTCGCCAACTGGCATCTTATCTGCCTTGCGTGCCCCCACAGCTTTTCTGTAAGCTTTGAGGTCGTTCTTGAATGTGTTGACGATGAAGTCGTCACGTTGCATCTGCTTCAGGAGCTTGGCTTCTGCGTTGGCCTGTTTGAGCGCTGCTTGAGCCTGCTTAGCGGCAGCTCGAGCTTGCTTAGCTTCCGCCGAGGTCTTCTTCGCTGTATTCGCACCGCCTCTAAAGATAGTCGTGATCGACGAAAATGAAAGCCTTTCTTCTTGGTTTTCATTGTCTTGGTCGCTTGTTTCGAGACGACGTAGAAATCTCGTCTCGGTCTTGTCGGTGCTTGCAGCCGCGGAAAGTGGACTGCTGCAAGCCAGAACGACAACAACGGTGACGGCAAAAATGCAGTAGGATTGACGCATGGAGAAGACAAAAGGTCAACTGCTTGTAAACTTGAGATCGAATTCCGGAGTGATCGCCGAGGTGTTTACCGTCAACCTGACCATTGTGTTATCGTCGCGAGCATCTGTTCGATTTGAGTTTGGGAATTCACAGCCACGAGCATGACACTCTGTGGATGTGCATATCGGACGACACGTCCACTCGTATCGTTCCGCGGTTTTGAAGGTACTAATTGAAGACACGATGGGGAGTCGGCGGAGCTCCCAGGAAGTCGGCCGAAGTCTATTTGGTACATTGACAAGTGATCTACTCTCTGCTGGAGTCCGGCTTGGGGTCCAGATGTGCTTGGTTGGCTGGCGCTCCAGTCAACACGGTTGTCGTTATCGTCAACACGGTTGTCGTTATCGTCAACACCGTTGTCGTTATCGTCAACACGGTTGTCGTTATCGTCAACACCGTTGTCGTTATCATCAATACGGCTGTCGTGAGTGTCAACATGCTTGGCGTTATTGCAGTGAATCTAGAACTCATTGTGCACGAGGCCAGCAGCTTGGCAGCGCTGCCGTTAGCTTGGCGTGGCTGGGCACGCCTCGCACTACAGGCTTGCCGACGACGAGTTGGTCGAGGATTTTCTGTATTCCTCACGCGAATTGATCACCTGAGTCGGAATCTACACTGTAGATCCAAATCAGTGCTGCTCGCAGTCGTGTACTATTCACTTCTGAACGTACCTTCGAAGCACGTGGAGTGGCGTAAGAAATTCATCACATGATGGGTCGCACTCTCTCAAGGAAATCCTCAATATGTTGATGAGAGAGAGAGCGCCGATTTCTTGCGTGGACAGAAGCCAGCCAGGCGAAAACAGGTCTGGAGCTCAAAATTCTACTGCAAGACGACGCCAGTGTACTGGGTAAAACGTAGAGCGGAGCATAAGAAAGCGGAGGCTTACAAAGTTTTTAAACTGGACCAAACCTGTTTACAACAAGACGTGCCAAGATGGCAACTACCGCGTTAACGTCTTGGAGGTTTCTCTCTATCCTCTGTTAATCCTAACTAATAACGTCCTGATACAGCTGAAGGCTATGCTTATTTGCTGTGACCTTCGTCTCTAGTTGATTGTTGGGTCTTGTGCAGCTGCGCTGTAAGTTTTTGTTACATCGATCTGGAAAGTCGTAAAGTCTTCACCGCTTGGAAAGCGACGTTATTGAAGTGAGTGCAGGATTGTTGTTCATTCTCGCTGTTTTGGCGAAAGAATTTGTTTTTGTCGGGAAAATGCAGTGTCTTCCGTAACACTTGACCATTGAATTTGCTGGTCAAGTTTCTCAGCAAGAAGAAAACAAGCTTGTCGAGTGCAACGGCCGATTGATGATCAACTGGGCTCTTTTATTGGGACGCTGTAGCGTAAGGAATCGCAGTCGCTGTCAAAAGCGTATTGTGTCGGTCACGACGTCAAGACAGAAAAGTAATAACCGACAGTATTTTTTACTGGACCTCGCTGATGTAAGGTTCTTGGCAGCCAAATCGGAAGACATACTTGAAGAAAACACTTTGAATCGCTGTCGCCATGCTACTTGCGATCTGTAAGCCTCAATTCTCATTGTGTAAGCCAACCAAGCGTAGCATGAGAACGTGTTCTGAAAGAACCAACTCAGGTACGTTGAGTAGCGATGATAAAGTTGTCGTACGTCTTGCTCCTAGCAACGTTCAGTGTGTAGAAGACGTCGTCCTGACTCACTTTGGAATTTGAAACGCCGCAAACACCTTGTACAGATAGTCATCGCTCTCACCCACCTTGTCAAAGATCCTCTCGAACGTCGCGTTGACAGGGACGTGATGGCACTTTGCCTGAAGTCAGACATTTTGCTCGGCTGGAGCAACAATAAAGCAACAAAAAAGACTTATTTTCATCACTAGGGTGCTGATTAGCATCGTAGTCGCAGTGAAAGCGAGTTTTGCGGTCAAAGTTTTGTCCAGCCCAACTTCCACATGGAAATCACTGTTTCAGACGGCAATTCCCCATGTTTTGTTTGCTCTAGGACACCATACAAATTTCGATATAAACTATCACTTTTGTGCCGCAGCGGCATCAAGTATGGGATCAGACAGTGATATCAACTTTTGTATACTTTGACTAGGGAACCGAGTCGGTGGATCGTGTTGGCATCAAATATACCAGGATATCAGGGATGAGAGGAAACAATTTTGTCGCCGAGGCAGCAGCGACAGTAGCTCGCTTTCCGACCAGGAATGCCGCATGCAGCGACAGAGTTGCCGATAGTGGTCTTGAGGATGTTGCTGGTGCAGGGGCTGCGACGATGCTGAGCTTATTCCAGAATGCGAGAGGTAAGTCTTTGACACTATCAAAGGACAAGGTGCAGGCGTACGAGGCGACACTGTGCGCCAAGGAGGATCATCTCTAAACTTTCTCTCTCCGCAACAAGCCAATTCTACGTCTTCTCCATGGGTCTACCGGTACCCCGCTACGTCTTCGCAGCAGCGACAGTTGTCTTGCTGACAATCGGTCTGGAGCTATCGACACCCTGGAACTGGGACCCAGTTTGACACGCTCACTCGAGGCGGTGCCAAGCACTGAGGCAAGACATCTACGCGGCCTCAAAGCAGCCGACCCAGACGAGGAAGAGAGGCTGTCGTTTTAGTCCATCAAGAACGCGCTTGGCGTGAAGAAGACACCACCTGAAATCAAACAAGCTCAAGAGGCACTCAAATTCGCCGAAGCTCAAGCCACACTCAAGGAGAACCTGGTGAACGACGAATTCATTGCCAACACGTTCAAACAGGCCGTTAAAGATGTGGGCAAAAGCCGCAAGACAAGGGATGAGGTTCAGCGGATGATCGTCGCCCAAAATCTCAAGAGGATCCTCGACAAGGGGAGGCAGGACACAGAGCTCATGCGCAAGGTGCAGTGGTCCTTGAAGCTACGAGACATGCTTAAAACGGACTATTAGAACAGGGGCTTCGCCGGACACTATCCGGCCCGGATAGGTGAACGACGGAGGACTTCGTTCCGCCCATTCAATACGAAACTCTTGCTCAAATCGATGATGGACGAATCAAGTGTTTTTGTGGTGGGCAGTAAGCAAAGCTTTTGCAGTTCAGACAGCCCCTCCTCCTTCTCCAAACGCTATGAGCCGTGTCCGAGCAATAATTCGAAGTGGTGGTCGAGGACGTCACCGTCGTCTTCTTCGACGAACTGAGTTTCAATGGACTCTCCCCACAACCTCCTAGTCGGTGCTGAGAAGTTGCAAATACTGCATTGTAGCAAGACAAATTCTCGGGGCTCTCGGGCACAACGTTCTCGTAGACATCATAGCCTTGCCATTTATGCCACCTTCACCATTTGTACCGTGGGGTAGTTCGCCAGCATTCACTTTCGAACTGAGAGCGACTTTATTTATTTGGCACAGCTCATGCGTCGATCGGTTTGTTGTCGCCACGGTTGTCTTTCTATCGACTGGATCAGCTTCAACCGTCAAGGCCCTGGAGGCACTATTTCGGCGCCTGACACAGCGCCAAAGGGATCAAGATAGCGAGCCTTCAAAGACGCCCAACAAAATTTGGAGGACGGCGGTTTCCTTCCGATCAACCAATTTTCAAGAAGGATGTTCCGAGCCTTGAAAACAGCCAAAGCGAGCAGGATGACGACTCCTACACGCTCAACATTGCCAGCAACAAGACGTACAATACAACGACTTCTACACACGCTACTTGACGGAGGTCTCGGAGAAAATCTGGCTATCGTAGTAAACCAACATACTAGGTAAATGGATACCTCTACGGTATACGAACGTCGACCTGCCCTAATCAAAATGCTCTTAGAATTGGGATCGGCAATAGAGCTTGGCGACATTCTGTTCCAGTAAAGGTGGTAAGTACCACTGATTTGGACCGCAGCACCACGGGCATGGGCTAAATCACCAAAACTGCCAGCTGGCCGTTACCACCACGTGTACAGACTGCAGTCACCACCAGGAAGGGCTTTTTCACCAAAAGGGTTCACGACTCGAAGTATTGTTCAATCCTGCAATAGCGCGATTCAATATTATCTTCATTTGTACCTGACTACACAACTTGTGCTGAAGGTGTGGTTGACCACCTACAAGTCCTCAGAGCCGAGCGTACTGCTGCATCTAGACATCTGTGTACGAACCCACGAAGCAACGCTGTTACTGCAGGGGAATCACTTATCGCTCATCGAATGAATTATTGTACTATATTACCACTCCGCCTCAGGAGAAGATTTCTCCACGTGGTGTTTGTACCTAGTATCTGCGTCTCTTTGTTTGGGCACAAGACGCTCGAGGGACTGTACTTGGGCTATGTGAAGCGGTGTCAGCGCCACTCGGATGCGCAGCGGGTTGGCTGCAACTGGTATTCAACAGTGCCACATAGCTCAATGGCTGTGGTACCAGTGGGGCATGTGGGTTAGTGTCATTGTCAGCGCTTCCCGAGTCGCGCCAATCACTCAACCCACCGATCTCTGCATCGACTACTGTATTCCTACATTGTTCAAACGGTTCTTCGTCTTCGTAGTCTGGAGAGAATGACAAATCTGCCTCGTAAGCCACGCAGCCAGTCACATTGTAGCTTCGTTCGTTGTATCTTCGTCCTCCGGGAGGTGAGGCATCTGCAATAGGTTCCAATACAGCGGGCGTATCTTGAGTTTGCGGGTTGGAATTGGTGTGCCTTTGAGGTTTCCGCTTCTTTTTTCCTTTGCTTTAGTACGCCTCGAAGATGCAAGAACAAATCGAGGTTCAAGATCGGGCATACCAGGACATGGTACTCCCGCTGTCACCGTTGCGTGAATAACATGTACACAAATCCCGTACTTAAAGAAGTATCGACACCCACAAGCTTTGTTTCCAATATCCACAGTCCATCCACACCGAGGCATTCCAAACCATTGCATGCGCCGGATATGAGGAGACTTTATTGGTTTGTTCACATCATCAGGGCTTTTAATCTCGTCATCCTTTTCGTCGGATTCCGCCTCGAGGTTTTCTATTGCCTCAGCCTTGTGAAAACCAACGCTGTGCGAGTGTCTCCTGATGGGGGCTGTATTTCAGCTCTGAGTTCCCCGCGCTTACCATATCCGTTGTATAAGACTCGAAGGCGGTACGATGCAGCTGGTGTCGTGTGAAATGGAGCACGGTCGTTGATAAAAGCCAATCGAGATGTATCCAGTCGATTCACAAGTTCAGTAGGCGTAGCTTTTGAAGAATCATTGACGAGTTTGAGTGTTCGATGGTAGGTTTCGACAGGATTGTTAGTTGCTGCAGCCCCGGGTTTGTTAGTTGCTGCAGCCCCGGGTTTGGTAAGGTAAGCTTACCAGTTCGAAAACCTAGAGTTGGTTATCCATTGTTTCTTCAAATGCAAACTAATTTTGCGAAAAGGTGTGTTCGTTCTGCCTTCGGTAGTCCATTTGGCGAGAGCATGGTCCCTGAGCTTTATATACTCATCTCTTGTTCGAGCAAAGTGCATCGCGTTGAAGTCGGTAAAAAGCATGCCAATAAGACGTGGTTGAAGTCCACGTGTGTGGTTCTTCACGTTTTGTAAAACGTGGAACCAACACATTAATATGTTGGTGTCGGGGAGCTCCGCTCTAATCGCATTGTAATGTGCGTCATCACAGTCCGTCATAACAAACTCGGGCTTAAACACGCAGTCAAATGCATCCCTCATGGCTTCCTTTAACTCGCGCAGCAGCCATGCAATATCATCTTCTTTGCGTTGGGATGTACAACAATACATGATCGGGAAATAAGATCCTCGGCGATCGGAAAAACCAATCACGAACACAGGTTAGTGTTTGTCTACCATGTTGTGCGTGTTATCCAAGTGCAAAATAGTGTTACAGTCTTGTAAACCTTGCACTTTAACGTAAGCGCTCAATAGAGAAAAGCATGTAAGAGCGATTCGAAAAGGTGAGGTTGCAGACCCATTGCCCAAATGCGGCTGCATTTCTCCTCCGCTGCATACCGCATCGCAAAGTACTATTAATTTGTCAGGATCTCGTGAAATCGGTACACCAGATCGATGCATGTTTTGAGAGCAAATATCAATGACAGGCCGCATGGAATCGCTTCGGTTGTTCTTCTTCCAACGCTTTACGAAGCCAGCAACTTGTTTCAGGCGCGGAGCTAGTTTAGAAAATGCCCCTCCTGCAATTTTTTTGCTGAGTAGCCCAAACAGTTTATTTGGCACGACTGAAGCATTTTCCTCAAGCATCGAACGTAAATATGTCTTCATCTCCGCTGTGAGTTTTAGCGAGGCTGGGGCACTATCGCGCGAACTGTCATGGTTGTGCTCACGAGTGATGAACATCTCTGCAAAATTAGTTTCTTCGCAAGCATGGACTTTATAACGACACGAACAACCCGCATTGCATTGCCTTGACGTACAGATCGTAACGACCCTCCTCATGAAGTGATCTTTGACATGAAGCAAGTCCTCATCGCGAGCTAAATGGTCAAGCGAACACTTGCTTTTCTGGCTGTGGCGCCGGCAATGCGATGGGAGCGTGTTTAAGTAAGCCTCCCAAGAAATATTCGATGTGCCTCCAGTGTTTTCGTCACTTCGCCAAATACGAGTCCATGAAGGGCGTACTGCCTGTTGTAATTACGAAATTAACGCAGTATCATTAACGTTAGCTATGAGAAACACGGGTCGAACAGTAAATGTAATTGTACCTGAGGAGGGGCAAGCGTTCGAATGTCTCCGTTCTCTTGGATCGCGGGATTTGTCAAGGTTTCATCCACTTGGTGAGAGGGGGTGTCGTCTTGTTCAAGTTCATCAACTCTGTCTGCGTGTATTAACTCTTCATTTGGACACGCACTGTCGCGTTGTGAGCCCGAACTACGGTCAGTTTTGGTGTTGGTATCGGCTTCAGAATTGGTGTCACACGTGCTATCCCCAACTTCTGACGAATCTTCACCAGATTCAGCTTCACGATCTCGATGAGAGTCTTGGCTGGAGCGTATACATGCAATCGTAGCTGATATCGCCTCATCAACCACATTACGCATCGCATCACTTAAGACGTCACTTCGAGTTGGACCTGCAATTTCGCTAGCTACCAGACCGAATGTTTGAATACTTCGCCATCCACTCTGCGTTGTTGAATTCACTAATCCACTGCTATCGGCATCCCACCGGATGACGTTGATGATAGGATCGATCTTATCATGAGTGTCCAAGTGTATTGGATACCGATCGCGAGGAACAACGCGAAGAACTTGAGCTCGTCGAAGCCATTGCGGTGCGATTGTGGTACACGGTACGTAGTACGAAATGAAATCACCGGCTGAAAGACTCTTTTGGCCGATTCGTTTGATCAATGCTACGAGGCCAGGGGTCTGTCGCTGGGATGACTGTCGGCGTCCATTGACGAGAGGCTCTTGAAGGTATTCGTCGCGGGGTGGTAGTTTCTTTTGCAATGAGCACTCCAAAACGATAGCTATTTTGGCAATACGTCGCTAGCTATTTTGACAATACAGCGATTTTCAGGTGCCCAACATCCTGCATTGGAGCATTGGTGATTTAGCCCGTATCAGTGGTGAGGTGAGCTAGTCCAAATCAGTGGTGAAGAAGCCCTCCTTGGTGGTGTTGCGGGAAATCCCTCGGTAAATGGATACCTCTACGGTATACGAACGTTGACATGCCCTACCGGTAATCAAAATCCTCTTAGAATTGGGATCGGCAATAGAGCTTGGCGACATTTTGTTCCAGTATCGAGCACCAGAGACAAAGAAAACTCAAATCTAATGCACGGACACATGTTCACAACCAACGCTGGCGAACACTGCCACTACACTGTCCGTCAATACTTGTCATCATTTCCAAACTCGCTCTTCGGGCAACGCTTAAGCTTCCTCCATGCGCCTGCCGATATTCCACTTGGTCGTCGTCGCTACAGTTCTCCTTCTGGCGATCAGTAGTTCGCTCCCCTCGGCTGCAAGTGTTGAAGAGACTGGGACTTCGCGTCGGGCTCGATCCAAACAACAAAACCAGACGCCTACGAACAACTCTACCGAAGGGAACCAAGAAGAAAGAGTTTCTCTTTCGTTCGTCAAGAATCTGTTTGGTGATGGCGCGAACGCTTTAAAAAGATGACTGCAGAAGCCAAGCAAGCCCGAGCTGCCGCCAAACAAGCTCGAGCAGCGATTAAACGGGCCGACGCAGAAGCCAAGCTCCTGAAGCAGATGCAAAGTGATGAAGGTATCGGCGAGATTTTCAAGAACGCCCATAAGGCCTGGAAGAAGGACATTGGGAAAGGGAAATCGGACAAGGATATCCCCATCAACGAGTCGTTGAAGAGGGTTCTTGACAAGGCAGGTGGGAACGAGGATTACCTGTGGTACGATATTTGCCATGGATTTAACGAGCACTGGGCCAGAATTTTTGGTGACCCTCGAGTACAGACTGAAGCCAATGATAGTAGCATTGATGTGGAGTCTCAAAACATACTCCTCGATACAATTGATAGGCGACTAAACTCTGAGGTAGCCGATGAACTTGATGAAGATCTAACTGCTGAAGAATTTGCGAAGGCTATCAAGAAGTTGAAGTCGCACTCGGCCCCCGGGCCAGATGGATTTACAAGTGATTTTTTCGTCTCGATCCAGATTTATTTGGTGCAATTCTCTTGGAAGTTTTCCGATACCAAGCAGAACGCGGGATTCTGTTGCCCCACCAACGGTACTCATCAGTGGCACTGCTCTTTAAAAAAGGGGAACGATCGGATCCTGGAAACTTTCGCCCCATAACATTAATGCCTGTAGAAGTCAAGATTTTGTCGCGAGTACTTGTAAATCGCCTCCGCCCGTTGATGACAAAGCTGGTACATCCTGATCAAAAAGGTTTTATACCAGGGCGGCGAATAGATCAGCAAGTAATGTTAGTTCGCGATCTCCAGTATTTGATGACATCTCAAAACCACAAAGGACTAGCAACATTTTTGGATTTTGCTAAAGCCTACGACAGAGTGAATCGCCAATATCTTTTCCGTGTACTTGAACGCCAAGGTTTTGGAGCGCGCTTCCTGTCATGGATCAAGCTGATGTACACAGAATCCGAGTGCTCAATTTTGGTGTTTTGCAGACTTCCTGGATGGTAATCGCTGTTGGCTGTCGTCCACTACTTTTTCACTAGAATATGTTCAGCGCTTCATCCGACCCGTGGATCCCAAATTGTTCTGCACGATATATTTCGACTTTATCATCAGTTGACGCAAGGTTTTTATCGTGTTCTACCGGATCCTGAAGCTGGGGGTATTCGAGTTGTGGCAATTTCAAACACACCACCAGTATTTGGAGTAAAAGTGAATGGATTGGTTCCAACTGAGCCAAAAGCGCGCTTCTTCCCATACTTGCGACTTCAAGATTGGACAAAACTCCTTCAAAAATACCAGATATGGATCATCATCCGATGGAAGATTTAGGGTGCCCTAGACAACGCGTTCATCAAACATTGTCGAGCTTCCTATCACTTCGTGGGTTTCTCTTACCTGTGGTCCATGACATAATGCTTCGCCTGTACTTTGGTGATCTGACTGTGGGCTCGCGGCTTTACTTTCTAACATCACTGGACCCAAATATTCAACAAGGTGTTCGTCCTACGTGTCAAGCTATCGAAACGGTGGAGCACTGCTTTTATACGTGCCCAGCCTTGAAAGAAATGTGGCGCCAACTGTGGGCTCCGTGGTCATCAGTCTTCGACCATCTCTAAGCTGGCGGCTGTTGCTTTTCCAAAGCTACAAGATATCCGCACCAGGTGGAGAGAGAAGCAAAAGAATTGCTTGTAGTAGGTCGAGGATTCCAAAGACACATTGAACACCAACGTGGGAGCTGGAACTCCCAAAGCACCAACATGTACTATGATAGCTGCTTAGGTCTCTTGCGGGTAAATCCCAAACTGCGGACGAGAGTCTCCTCGAGGCCTCCCGTACCACAAACTCTTTCCCCATCATCACGTCTTACCTGCCCATCTGGGCAGTCCAGGAAGACGACAGGCGAAGCTTGAGCAACTGGGCGCGGCAATGAGCCGCAGCCCACTACATTGCTGCTTCTTTGGAAAGTGCAAACTGCTATTATTTTCCACGCCACGTGGAGATTGCGAAACGACATTCATTTCCGTGAGACGGAGGCAGAAATGCCTAACGTTGCTAATCTGCAAAACTCCTTTAAGATGCACTACCAATTCATTTACCAGCATGCGACGGATCTTCATTGCGATTCCTCAGCGATTGCAGAACTAGTCCGGCAATTGGGGTTTGATCCTCCGAAGGACATTCTTCTAGAACGGCCGCAGAGTATTTGGATCCCGCGAGTTTAGCTGAATTCTGCGAATGGATTCTTGATTAGATAGATTGTCTAAGCTACACCTTCCAGACGAGAGAACCCGTTAACTGGTTAATCAAATCATTTCAACAATGGCGACGCTACTTGCTGGAAGAGGAAGCGCGTTGTTCGTAGGATGTTGGAGAACGAGTTAAATGTTGTGCAGTCAGTGTTACCAGCATCTTCTCCATCGTACTGCAACAATACGGACGCCTAAACACTCAGAACTCGCTCTGTCCAAACTTCGAGTTCGGGATCACTTTCAGAACTCGCCTACTTCGACTACAAACTCGTTCCGACCAAACCCAATCCCTTTGACATTTTTCAGCACGGTTTTACATACGCCCGTGCCGCGCTCTGAGCGCGTTCGGGAAGATGTCGTGATTGACCCTAGCGTTCTTCAAGGCCTGAAACACCTCCTTCTCGAACGCCCCGTCCTTCAACATCTTGGTGGAGATCCTGTTGATTATTTTTATGTCGGCCTGTTTGAACGCGTTGACGATGGATCTCTCTCTGCTGCATCTTCTCCTTGAGCTTGGCTTCAGCTTTGTTGAATTTGAGTGCCTCTTGAACTTTTTGCCTTCCGGGGACGTCTTCTTCTCGCCAAGCGCGTTCGTGATGGACGAAAGCGAAAGCGACAGCCTCTCTTCCTCGTCTGGGTCGGCTGCTCCGAGGCCGCGTAGGCGTCTTGCCTCAGTGCTTGGCACCGCCTCGAGTGAACGTGTCAAACTTGGCGATCCCACTTTCAGGGTGTCGATGTCTTCAACACTAGCAGCTGAGACGAGCGGACCGATTGCAAGCATGACAACCGTCGCTACTGCGAAGACGTAGCAGGGTACCGGCAGACCCATAGAGAAGACGTAGAATTGGCTTGTTGCGGAGAGAGCAAGTTTGGAGATGACACCAAGCGAACGGCCAGTTACGGGACAATGCAGTGCATGTGATCGGCTCGCTTTGAGTGATTGCGGGAACAGCTGGACGAAACTCCAATCCAATGCACGAACATCTGGTCTGACTGATCTGATAAACTGCAGGGTTTACAGTTTGCAGTCAGTCACTCTCAACCAGGTTACCCGTACATCGACCGGCCACGATAGTATAATACATATATACGAGTTATATTGTAACTCGGCTCGTAGAGAGCGTTTGAGGTCGCTGTTTTGGTATGGTGTAGCTCCAGTACCAGTCGGTTGTACAGTATGACAGCTCACAGCTCCAGCGCAAGCTTAAACTCTCGCTGAAAGTCGATAGCAAAGCATGTGGCATGAATGTACCTGTAATACACTCCTTGACTTTAAGCGCGATGATACCGTCGGTCCGGCAGATCCCTTTGAGTAGACATACAGTTCGGAGAGCTGGAGTTAATTCAGATGCTTAACTTGTTTCCTGGTTGTTCTTATGGTTGGGTGAGGGGGGTAACTGAAGACAGGATGGGGTAGTCGGTGGAACTCCCAGCAAGTTGGCTGAAGTCTATTTGGTAAATTGACAAGTGATCTACTCTCTGCTGGCGCCCGGTTTGGAGTCCAGTTGTGCTTGGTTGGCTGGCGCTCCAGTCAACACGGTTGTCGTTATCATCACCACGGCTGTCGCGAGTGTCAACACGTTTGGCGTTATTGCAGTGAGCCTTGGACTCGTTATGCACGAGGCCAGCAGCTTGGCAGCGCTGCCGTTAGTAGCTTGGCTGGCTGGGTATAGTACGCCTCGCACTAGAATAAGCTCGCTCAAGAGACTTGGATGGAGAGTGGGAAGCGTATTATGTAGGTGATTATGGCCGTGGAAACAAGTCTACAAGCTGCGTTGTTCTACAGATGGCCTTCTTGCCGTACTCATTGTCTTACTGGACACAAGATCCTAGGTTTGCTATCAACGTGTACTGAACAACAAACGTATCAATACTGGTAGCGGAGCGGGGTCCAGCTGGCTCTGCTGCAGCGAATCGGTGTTTGAAGCTCCGTGTCTTATGTTATAGGCGACACTTTCAAGAAGTGTGGAAGGGAGCTCAAATCCGTTGCGAACAGACGGTGGCGACGATAACAAAGACCTATCAGCACCTGGTGATCATTCCAGAATTCTCTCAAACCTCCTGCGGTACAATTCTGCCTTTCGTCATCGCCACTGTGTAGTGGCTGGTTCTACCAAGCCTTGACCACTGCGTCCGGCCGCACAGAACGTGAGACCGAGCTGGCATAGAAGTTAGAGGACGAGTGACCTTCAGTAGTGAGCTTAACACACCTACAACGTGATCAACACTTTAGAAGTTACCTCAAGACAAGCAAGCAATACTACTCAGGTTACAGGAAGCGCCAACTTCCCTATCGTGTGTTCCGAGTTATCGAGACCCACTACAAAGAATTCTTTAATTGGGAAGGTCGTAATTGAACACGGAAAAGATGACTGCCACGCAATGGAAGACACGAAATGCCCAAGCGTCGGCAGGAGACCTCAATGGTCAAGGAGAGCGAAACAGGACAAACACGCCGTCGGCTCAAGGTCAAGCCCCAGTACAGCGCGTTCCCCAGCCGATCTTTGCCGTCATCAATGCCCCGAAAATCACTGACATCTCGCACGACGCGCTGATCGAGTGGTTAAAGCTCAGGAAGGAGTACGTGGCTGTGATGGAGACAAGATGCAGGAATGCACGCGAAGACCTCGACGCTGTCCTCGTTTCGGTGCGAGATTCGTTCGATGCGTCACTGTTAGAGGCGCTCTGTGAGATTCGTTGGGATGTAGATAAGGGCGACTTGACCGATGATTTCTTGATGGGCAATATCAGCGAGATCACGGCAAGCTTTAAGAACAAGGAGCTGCCAGACATGGCAGGTCTTTTCAACGAAGAGCTCAAGTTTGACTTCTCGATCTCTGATGTGGATACTCGGGTCACGGCCTACTTTCACCGCGCCAACGAGATAATTAAGCGCAACGGAGTATCTGATCTTTTCGCTCAGGAAGAAGGTGCTAAGCGCAAATGCAAGGTGCTAGTTAATTTCTTGCCGACAGAGTTACGGAAAAAGTTCGCAACGAGCTCGAGTACCGAAGTGCCGATGCAAAAACCAGCACCAGGAAGTTGTACGCAGTGGTGAACACATGGGCGTTAGGCCTCGAGAAACAGAACCGAGCAGTCAAGCGACTAAAGAGCAAAGAGACCAAGTAGAGTTTCTGTAGTGGCTTTAGACCTTGCAGCTTGAAAAGTCGACTTGGGCGCTTGCTGGTAAATCGAAATCCGTATTGAGCGCAGCCTTTGCTGCTTAAGCGTTGGTTTCTGTTGGTTTCTGTTAGTTTCGCCTAGCTGCGCTTCTTTGGATATGCAGTGTGCCTTTGTGAGATCTGTACGATCTCACGGTCCGTTGCTTGTTGTTGTTGCTTGCTTGGATATGTCTGCTGGTACTTGCTGGAGTATCACTACAGTTTCAACGGCAAGCCGAGTCGAACAAGCTCTCAAGATATGACTACAAAATTTGTCGGAAGGTCTGTGGTGTTTCCGGAATAATCTAAAACAACAAGCCGCGATGCGGGTGGCGATCCCGCACGAACGTTGCCTAGTGTATTAGACGTAGAAGTAAAAGTGAGGAGGTCTCAAAACTACTAGCCGTGCCGTGCTTCTCCTTGGGAGCCAAGGAGAAGGGCACGTTACGGCGTTGTTCTTGTCTTGGAAGCTTTGCTACTTCCAGTGCCCGTAATCCTTCTCGTGGATGTTGGAAAGTGTCCGGGGCATGGCTTACGCCATGTCTTGGCACGATGGTGGGAAAGCGAGCTGGATACTCAAATGCACTACAAGGTCGAAGAAGCGGGCGGCTGAATCGTCGCAACAGGACGCTGGATCGCGCAAGGTTGTGAAACTTTACCCAGACAAGAAGTGTTTTCATTGTGGCGAAGGCCATGGTTTCGTCGACTGCCTCACCGCCACAGATGCAGACAAAGAAGCAATCCGAGCAAAAAGAGGGAAGAATTTAAAGCCCGTCAGGATGGACGCCAAGGCAAGCGCAGAAGTGGTTGGATTGTGCAGGATTAGAGAGTGCCTGCCACCTGAGGGCGGCGAGGTGGTTCTCGAAGGAGTACTTAGCGTACCCTCATGCACGATAGCGGCGCTGATCAAACAAGTATAAGTGAAGGTGTATTTCAAAGACTACGAGTAGTGTTCCCGGCAGTCGAATGCGTGGAAGTAGCGACACCTATTCCATCCACAACGGCAAGTGGAGCAATGGAAGTCAAGAAAGTAGCGAATTTGCGTGTCAAGCTTCGTACGGCAGCAGGGCCAGTGGCGATTAATTCCCCAGTTGAATGTTTGGTAATTCCAGGAGACATGAATGAATTCCTGCTTGGGAATGAGATGTTGGAGGCGTTGGGCATTGACGTGGGGCTCCAGTTAGAAATGCTGCCATGCCGAAAGGAGATGCTGACGCAGACGATGATGGTGACGAACCCGAAGTTAATTTCTCGACGCCGCTAGTGGCTGATGTGGAGGCAGCGGTTCGTGTGTTGGTGGAAAAAGCTGCTAGCAATGGTTTTCCATCGGAGTACCTGATGGAGCTGCACAGAATAGCGACGCGTTTCGACCTTTGGAGGCTCGACCTGAGCGACGATCCGCCCGCGAAAGTGCCGTCGATGAAGATAAGGTTGAAGCAAGGAGCTAAATCGTACAAGTGCAAAGCTAGAAAGTATCCGCCAGCTATCAGACAGTTCATGGACGAATTCAACGCCAAGCTGGAGAAGTTGGGGTGGATTTACGAGAATCCCAACAGCAGGTGGGCGTGTCCGGCCCTGCCAGTGAGGAAGTCGGGTGCGAACGAATACAGGCAGACGACGGACTACAAACCTGTCAATGCGCAAGTGGAAGGAACAGCAGGTGTGATGCCGAACGTTCAAGTGGATTTAGAAGTGGTGAAAGATGTCAAGTGTTTTGGACTTTTCGACTTTATTAAGGGTTATTGGCAGCTTGCGGTCGACAAGGCCAGCCAGGAAGTCTTGTCCTATATGACCCATCGCAAAATCTACACGCCTAATCGCGTGCCGCAAGGAAGTTGTGATGGTGCCCTTTTCTTTCAAGCTACGATTGAAAAGTGTCTGCACGGATTGATGTACAAGAACTTGCTCGTGTGGATAGATGATTTACTTTTATACGCTACTGACGTGAAGACCTATTTGGTACAGCTCGAAAGACTCTTTGAGCTGCTTGACGAGTTTGGTTTTAAGCTAAGCGTGAAGAAGTCAAGTCTTTTCGAGAAGAGGGTCAAGTGGTGCGGCAAAATAATTACTGGTGAAGGTGTAGCTCACGACCCGAGCAGAATTCAAGCTTTGATCGGCTTGCCGTGCCCTAAAAACGCTGGAGAGCTCCAGCAATTTCTCTGCGTCGCTAACTGGATGCGTAGCAGTGTTATCGACTTTGCCAGAGTGGCGCAACCGTTGCAGGCAAGACTTGATGAGGCACTAGCATCAGCTTCAAGGAGAACCAAACGAGTCCCTTCAGGGATCAATGTTGAACTCGGCGCTGAGGAGCTGTATGCGTTTGCAGATCTCAAGAGTAAGCTAGCAGCATCAGCAAGCCTAGCGTTTCCAAGTCCAGAAGCAGAACTCTGTGTGTTTACCGATGCGTCCGATATTGGTTGGGCTGTCATCGTGACCCAAGTAACAAACTGGAAGGACCGAGCAACCATTGCCGAGCAAGCTCACGAGTTACTGGTATGCTTGAGTGGCACGTTCACTGGAACTAAACGAAACTGGAGCGTGATCGAAAAAGAGGCCTTTCCCATAGTGTGTGCCTGCGATCAGCTTAGTTATCTCTTACTGCGACCACAAGGATTCAGATTATTTTGTGATCACAGAAACCTTATATTCGTCTTTGCGCCTGCAAAAGAGGTGAAAAAGCATATAAGAGGAAAGCTCTTACGTTGGGCTTTCAAGATCATGGAGTACAAGCACCAAATCGAACATATCGACGGTGTCAGCAACGTGTGGGCTGATATGGTGTCGAGGTGGGCGGGAAATCATAAAGTTGACAGTGCGGCGTCGCTGAAGGCTGTTGTACTGCGCAAAAGACGGCGAGGAGAGGAAGATAGGACTCCGACGACCCGAAGCAAGCGAAGACAACGCCAAGCGGCAAAACGACCGAGTGCATCGTGCCAAAGTCGTGGAGGGAGGTAGATAGGACCCTGAAGAACCGACAGCAACATGGTGTGCGGACGGTAACAACTGAATCAGCGAGCACGACTAGCCCGACTGCTATTCGACCTTTTGGTGGCCCGGATTTTGCTTTTCCGACTACGGCAGAAATAGTGAATGCTCAAGAACAGTATCTAGGCTCGGTGCTGCCAGATTTTCTGACAAAGAGAACGGCAGGATAGTACCGAAAAGGAAGTTTTGGATACCAACGACGGACACAACGTTGCTTCAACGACGACGGTTGCTCATTGCGGAGCTCAAGGTCACCGCGGCCGACCAGCTACGATGGAGCTGTTGAAACGATACTTTCATGTGGACAAACTTCGAGCATTTGTGGATAGATTTCTGGCCAAGTGTCTGCTTTGCCAATACGTCAAAGGTGGTAAGGTTGTGCGGCGCCCATGGAGCGAGACTTTCCGGTGCCACGAGCGTAATGGTGCTCTTCATTGGGATTTTCTTTCGGTGGGAGAATCGTTCGGCCCGGACAAGTATCTTTTAGTTCTTAAGGACGAAGCAACGCACTACTGCGACTTAGTACCATGTGCTACACCTACCAGCACTGTTGCAGTTGATGCTATCCTCTCCTGGCACAGCAGATTTGGCATCCCGCCGGTCTAGTGACCAAGGGAGCCACTTCAAGAACGCGGTTGTGGCCGAAGTTAGCAAGCGATTGAAGTGTCAGCAGAAGTTCACAGTGGCATACAGTCCTTGGCTGAATGGCAGCATTGAGCGAGTAAATCGTGACATTATCCAAGTGTTGCGTTTTGTTCCTCGAGTACAAGGTAGATATTCGGGATTGGATATTCTTCTTGCCTTTGCTACGAGCCAGCCTAAACCACACACCGTTACCATCGCTGGGGAACAAAGCACCAGTTGAACTTTTCTGTGCGCTGCCACTACCATCTCGGCTATATTTTTGTGTGGATCCTAACCAG
This sequence comes from Phytophthora quininea, assembly GCA_011947345.1. Lineage (NCBI taxonomy): Eukaryota > Oomycota > Peronosporomycetes > Peronosporales > Peronosporaceae > Phytophthora > Phytophthora quininea. Next base: position 91,250 of record JAAVTG010000095.1, on the reverse strand, counting down.
AAGAAGGTGTTGGAGATAACGAGACAGCCCGAGTTGATCGAGCAGAAGTTGCAGCAATTGCGTGACAGCGTTCACGCCATGCACAGAGCTGTACGAGTGAAGCGCGAACAGCAAACGAGACGCAACAAAGCCATGCAGAGCCACGCAAGAAAAGCTAATTTCACTGTTGGAGATTACGTGCTGAGATCACGAGTGGATCAGAAACATCAAGACAAGTTACTAGTGACCTGGATTGGGCCGTATCAGATATTGCAAGCCGATGAGCACTCGTTTGTCGTGAGGCACCTAGTTACTGATGCAGAGACGGACGTGCATTCCTCTAGGCTAAAATACTATGCAGATAAAGATTTGGAAGTGACTGAAGAGCTCAAGGCGCACATAGCCTCGCAGGGCATAGTGCTAGCGGTAGCAGGGCTCATGGAGCATCGCTGGAGCGAGAACAAGAAGGGCTATGAGCTACTAGTGTCATGGAAAGGGCTCGAGCCCATAGAGGACTCGTGGGAGTCTCTCGCATCTCTGGAAAGACATACCAGTCATGATCCGTGAGTATGCTGCTTCTGCTGCAGACAAAGCACTGTCAAAGCATCTCTCACGTACAACCGGGTTTGCAAGTTGAAGTGCAAGTTGCAGTTGCAGAGTGAAGGTCCGGAGTGATGTTCACGCTCATGCGGTAAACATTCCGGATGACAGGCAAGTTTTTCAAGAAGAGCTATTGGAGTGTCCAAGGCTTGACGGGGCGGTGTAGTGGCTGGTTCTACCGAGCCTTGATCACTGCATCGGGCCGCACAGAACGTGAGGCCGAGCTGGCATAGAAGTTAGAGGACGAGTGACCTTCAGTAGTGAGCTTAGCACACCTACAACGTGATCAACACTTTAGAAGTTACCTCAAGACAAGCAAGCAATACTACTCAGGTTACAGGAAGCGCCAGCTTCCTATCGTGTGTTCCGAGTTATCGAGACCCACTACATGACCCTTCATTTCGTACGAGTAAGCTCCGATTCAATTCGCTAACAGACGCTGGTGACTTTGTAGACGTCTGGCTTCGTTGCTTTGGTCACGGTCGAATGCAGTCTCTTCAGCGCTTACAGCCGAGGAGAGTGGGCTACCGACCACCAAACAGGCAGCTGTCGCAACAAAAACCAAGTGAAATATCATATCGGCAAACGCATGAACTTGTTGGTCGCCTTGGCGAGAGATTTTGGTGGACAATGCAGCTATTGATGGCCTCAAAGCAGTTAGCACCGACAAAACAGCGAGCCAAGAAGAAAGGGCTTCGTTTTCGCCCAATAAGAAGATGTCTGGCGGTGGTACGAATCGTTTAAAAAGATGGCTGCAGAAGCCGAGCAAGCTCGAGCTGCCGCTAAGAAAGCCCAGGCAGATCTCAAACAAGCCAAAGCGGAAACCCAGCTCAAAACGCTGATCAGGGGCGACTACTTCATCGCCAAAGCATTCAAAGACCATGAAAACGCTTGCATGAAAGCCGTATGGGCAGGCAATTTGAGCGAGCTTATTCTAGTGCGAGGCGTACTGTACCCAGTCAGCCAAGCTACTAACGGCAGCGCTGCCAAGCTGCTGACCTCGTGCATAACGAGTCCTAGGTTCACTACAATAACGCCAAACGTGTTGATAATAACGACAACCGTGTTGACTGGAGCGCCAGCCAACCAAGCACAACTGGACTCCAACCCGGGCCCCAGTAGAGAGTAGATCACTTGTCAAGTTACCAAATAGACTTCGGCCAACTTCCTGGGAGTTCCACCGACTACCTCATCCCGTCTTCAATTACCTGCAGATATAGTACAACAACTTCCACGCTAGGTAACACAGTATTAAAGGTGCTAGGATTCAAATTCAATCATCATTCAACAGATCAGATTTCAGAATAGCCCCCCAACCATAAGAACAACCAGGAAACAAGTAAGGCATCTGAATCATCTCCAGCTCTCCGAACTGTATGTCTACTCAAAGGGATCTGCTGGACCGACGGTATCATCGCGCTTAAAGTCAAGGAGTGTATTATAGGCACATTCATGCCACATGCTTTGCTGTCGACTTTCAGCGAGAGTTTAAGCTTGCGCTGGAGCTGTGAGCTGTCATGCTGTACAACCGACTGGTACTGGAGCTACACCATACCAAAACAGCGACCTCAAACGCTCTCTACGAGCCGAGTTACAATATAACTCGTATATTGTACTATCGTAGCCCGATGTACAGTGTATTGGTAACCTGATTGAGAGTGGCTAAACCCCGCAGTCGATCAGACCAGTCAGACCCAGGTGTTCGTGCATTGGATTGGAGTTTCGTCCAGCTGTTCCCGCAATCACTCAAAGCGAGCCGATCACATGCACTGCATTGTCCCGTAACTGGCCGTTCGCTTGGTGTCATCTCCAAACTTGCTCTCTCCGCAACAAGCCAATTCTACTTCTCTATGGGTCTGCCGGTACCCTGCTACGTCTTCGCAGTAGCGACGGTTGTCATGCTTGCAATCGGTCCGCTCATCTCAGCTGCTAGTGTTGAAGACATCGACACCCTGAAAGTGGGATCGCCAAGTTTGACACGTTCACTCGAGGCGGTGCCAAGCACTGAGGCAAGACGCCTACGCGGCCTCGGAGCAGCCGACCCAGACGAGGAAGAGAGGCTGTCGCTTTCGCTTTCGTCCATCACGAACGCGCTTGGCGAGAAGAAGACGTCCCCGGAAGGCAAAAAGTTCAAGAGGCACTCAAATTCAACAAAGCTGAAGCCAAGCTCAAGGAGAAGATGCAGCAGAGAGAGATATCCATCGTCGACACGTTCAAACAGGCCTTGAAAGACTTCAAAGCCCTCAAGATAAAAGACGAGAAGATCGCGATTCACTTCTTACCAGGGCTCTGAAGTTCTCTCAGCTAGAAGCTGAGAGCTAGTGATTCTTGTAGTGGTACGTCGGAGATCTTTGTGAAAGTTGAGCATTTTTAGGGATCATTTTTAGCATTGACCTCACTTTGACTTGCAGGCTGTATGGTGGCGGCTGTAACCGGCCGTGTCGTGCACCAAAATCGATATATACACTCCCAACGAAAGTGCCTTGAAAGGTAGCGCCGTTGTCAACGGTATTTTTGTCCTGAACCTATCGCACGTCATTGATCGGCCGCGTTAGAAAACGCCCGTGAAGAGCAGCCACCTGGGTCGTTTAGCAGAGATTTTGTATGTTTGTCGACACTTGATCGAAGGTCCCGCTACTTTTCTATTCGTTACGAAAGCGTTTCGATGGAGACTTTCTATTCCGCGAGTAGGTGGCGCTTGTCGCCAATCAGCGACTCTTTGGCGGTACCACCAGTTAGAAACAGACTGGTACATCTGTTAACACTTGCTTCCAGTATGGTTGATATAGCCATCTTTTAGAAATATAGACATCACCCAATAAAACACGGAGATGGACAGTATAAAACACTGGTGATTGGTGATTGAAACTGTTTGTAAGTCGCCTAGCGCGCCAAAGGACGCAGACCAGCTCTGGCTAGTCCGGAGACGCCACGACGTTTTGCGCGATTGCATGACCAGGTTGGCGCCCAGCAGAACGACGGTGGTAGCCTCGACGGTGGACACTGAAGCGGGAACAGTCGACCGACCCGTGACCAGCGTTGCGGCGATTGATACTGTCAAGGACTGCAAGGTGACGTGCAGGCAGGAAGGACGGTTGGTGTTGTTGATGCCAGCGGTGGCTGTGCAGAACGGTGCTAGCGTGGACCGAACGAACGGGAGGAGACCAGTGTGTCTTCGAGTCTCCGTACTGCGATGTAAGGGGCGAGCGTGTACCAAGTGGTAAGGACAGGCGTGCAGGAGTTCGCTTCGCGAGGTGCTGAGGCTGCAAGGTTGAGAGCAGGCAGGACAGTTGTTGTCGAGAAAAGATAATAAATAGGTGGCAGTGTCGGCCAGGGCACGCACCGGCACAGGGAGCCCAGTTGGTTCTCTGTCGGCCAGTAGTTGTTAACGGCGTTGAAGTTAGTGACGGACGGCCCATCGGATCCAACGCAGGATCAGTACACGGGCTAGTGGTTACTCCAGGAACAATAGTTCGGTACAAAAGCGAATTTATTGAGTTATGTATGAAAACGTGTGCAAGAAAAGGAATGCTAGCACCTAATGTTGGTGGAGGACGCATTGACAAGTAAACGAATCTCTGTTGTGTGCTCCGTAGCGAAATGTTAACTCTTGAAGGGCTGGGATAGCATCAATCGAGAATACACCGAGGCGACTAGTGTTGCCCCATGCGTATTCGATCAAAGCACAGTTGGGCATACAGGAGTGATTGATGAACCTTGAAATGTTCCCGTAATCCCGCGCATCGACAAACAAGTGCGTGTGCGGCAGCCAATCGGTCTTGTCGTGCAGAAGCACCTGATACCTTCTGTCTGCGCGTCATGGCGTCTGGTGCTAGCAGTATTTCTCCGGCGTACTCAACAATGAACGCTCCCGCTGGTATCGGCTGATCACAAACTACCCCTAGGCCAGCACGCGTGTCGATTATATCAAGGTTGTACTTGGTCTGAAACCGGTTTCCACATCCATCGCCCGCACTACAATTGTATGTAGCGCACACCTCGCACATTGCTCGGTTTGGGCATGAACTCATTACACTTTCGTCGCGCTGGACGATGCACCGACGAAAACATCCACAAGCTTCATCAGTGCCGATGAAGCGTCTGCAGACTGGGTAAGGTCGGGCCACCGAGAAGAAGGAGTGCTTAATCGGGGAGACTTGGCTTGGCCAACCCTGGATTTCCACCACATCGTAGTCTCCCCAACTGGAGGCTGGCAACTGTTGACGCTCCGGTCCCGCGGTGATGAATCGAGTGTAATAGACGCCGCGTGCTTGCTCCGTTGGATAAGCTCGTTTGACCGATGAAACAGTCTGAGCCAGGCTTGTCGCGCGGCCGAAGCACTTCTACGTCTCGAACCGGATGACACATTGTGACGTCTTGTTCCCGATGGGCGAAGTAATGAAGGCTGAATCAGTGGAGCGTGTTTCTCCATTATAGGTTGTGGGGAAGGAGATAATTGACAAATGCAGGATCGGTTTATGTGGCCAGGCAAGAGCTGCGTTGTTCTATTCGGCATCTAGCTAGGACAGATAGAACGGCAAAACTGCTCTTCGAGAACTGCGAGGGATTAGTACTGAGGGCTTCACCGTATTTAAAGCCGTTGCTGAGCGTTGAGCGTTGCACGTAAGCGACCCCAACGAGCATTGTGCCGTTGTGCGATGGTCGAGTGCACGGGAGATCGGATGGTCCAGCCATCTCCGAGCGGCCTAGTCGATACAGCTTCCAGAGGACCTTCAATGCAGCCGCTGTCACGTGATCGAGTAGCTGAAAGCTACGGCTTACCACAAGTAGAGCCATCGCCGAGTGAACATGGCAATGGCTGGAAGTGAATCCGCATCGGATATGCTGAAAGAGAGGTCGTTGAAGCATTCGAGTTCGCCAACGCAATGTAGCAGTTGCCGGAACGACAACACTGATAGATAAGGACGATGACAGATCCAGCGAAAAACTCTAGTACCGGCTGCAACGAAAATGATGTCGTTGCTGGCATTACCTCGCGCATGTAACCACTGCGTCGTGGCTAATAAGGACTTCACAGTGATCTTTTATTCGGTCTCATTTCCGAAATTCCACGATGTCGACCACGCTTGAACACCCTCGGGCGGAAAAGGCGGTCCAAGATGCGGAAGACGCCCGTCCTCCATTGTCCGATGTGGAGGCGGTGCGCGCCTTCATCGCCAATGAGAAGCCACGTATGCGTGACAACATATCGATCGAGATGTGTGTGCTGTCTATCGAAGAAGAGGAGAAGCGCTGGCGCATCGAGCTTATCGACCGGTCGCTTGAGCCGTATGCTGCCGAGTTGTTGGCAGAGTACAAACCACTGGACCCCGCACGACGCAGCAAACTCGTCTTCCAATTATCTGTCTGGAAGAATCGCACTGCCTCCCTCAACGCAATAGGCTACCGCGTTGGCCTGTGCTACCGGTTCAAGAAGGTTCATTCGCTTCAGCTGATGTACGGCAATCCTGTTGGGAGTATCCAGATCCGCCAAAGACTCCAGCTTCATTTACTCCCTCCCTGGATGTTGCGTCGGAGAACGAAGAGTCAAGCTACACCAACCATGATGGTGCTGACATTGCCGCCACGAGTGGCGTGACACCGGTTATCGATTGTTTAGAGCCCCCCACCGCGGTTCCGACGCCAAGACGCAGGACTCGCAGCGAGAACGGTGAAGCAAGCAACACGGTGCAGACGGCAGATCGTTCTGCATCTGAAGCCGATCGTACGGTAGTGCCCGTGCCGAATGCCCTGCGGAGGCGCCGAACTCGAAAAGACATTGCCGAACCTGCGGTGTCTGCATCGGCGACGAAGAAGCACCGACCCGCTATGATCGCGTAAGCATTGGCTTCGAGGAAGAAGCCGTCTGCTGTAGTCGCGAAATGATATGCGCCGATCCTGTTGAGGCAGTTGGTTTGATTTGATTTGAGTAGCGTTGCTTTGCGAATTTGGTTGTATTCGCTTGACAGACTGGTATTGAGGTGCAATAGTACAAAACCGGCTGGATTGGTAGTTTAATATGTTGCTCGTGGTGAAATACACAGACTATGTCGTCCGGCGACCTCAACGCGTACTGAGTTCGGGACGCGTTGAGGGTATCCGATTTAGTTTTGATATGTCATCATAGAAGGTGGCAGACTAGTTATTTTTTATTTAAAATGAACGCAGGCATTCAATTAGTTTAGTTAGGATCATCACCTTTGAAGTTGAATGTAATCCCCCGCTCAATTCCCCTCAATTCCAGCGTAGTTTCTGCTCAGTTCTGGGGCCATTTCTGCTTAGAATGTTGTGCTCATTTTATAAGGTTCGACTCCCCATTAACATTGTCCCCACTTCATTTGTCATACAAGCACACCGATACGGGGAGTTCGTACGTCCGTGGTCCGGATAATTTTTGATACAAAATCTCCTGGATGGAAATCAACAATGCTCCCGTTATGGTGGCTTAAATTACTACAAGATTAGGTGTACTCATTACGATACACTAGAATGAAGACCCAACACTCGTTATTCAGCCTAATTCTCTTGAATATGTATGCGCCGCAGTCGGCTTTTGTATCAAAACTTCTGCGTTATCTTCTGCGTTTGGCGCAGACAAAATCACAAGCCGGGTGGTGGCTTTCCGATACAACTGCTGCTATTCCCGGCGACTGCCCGGCCTCTTTGTGAATTTGTCTGCGCCTGACGCAGACAAAACTACCGCCACCTACACAAGTCAACACCATACTTGTTAGCGTGTTGTAGTCCACGACGAGTGTTGCTGACAAGAAGACGAAGGTAGGAGGTAAATCAAAGCACTCAATGATTAGCAACTGTTTGCAGGCATGGCATGCCGCTAGCTACACCTACACTAACGCTTGTTTGGCGACGATTGCGTCGTATTTCTTGCAGGGCTGTAGACCATTTGAGCAGACTCGTGCGGCGCTCTCGATGTTTGGCCGTAACAGCACTGATAGGAAGTTGAAGCAGGGCTATCATTAGCATATTGCGAGCCTCGGTGATGGTAGGCCGCTCGATCCAGCTAGTCTTCGCGATTTTGCATTGGATTTCCATCATCATGCAGCGATAATGGGACAATCGCTTGCGCTTTTGCTGTTAGATAGATCTTGCCATTGTAAAAATCGGTACGGACCAAAGCGCTGATTCGGGTCTCCGCAGCACCAGTGCTCCCAAGCGCACTCCAAGGTCATGCTTGGGATCTCGAAGTCGGCTGGCACGCGAGTAAGACGCGAATTGTTCAGATTTAGACTCGTGACTAAGGACGCATTAGGATCAGCATTTTGCCGATCATTGGAGTGGTCGGGTTGTTGTTGTTCCTGGTGATTGATATGTTCTTGCGGCTACGAGACTCCTTGAACGTGCTGTATCAGCGCGGTGATCCCAGTGTTACGAAGTGCGCGGGATATACTAGCATCCAGTGTTGCAGGCGAAATTGAGCCGTGATAAGCCGCCAGTTCTGTTTGCATCAAGGCAACGACAGTAGGGGCCAGCGCATTCACTGACAGCGTCAATTTTTCTAATTGATCAGCTTGATGCTGCAGCGCCACCAACAAATGTACATGTGGAGGAACACCCGTGGGTCTAATCCGATCGGTCGGTGTAGCAATTCGACATTTTACCCGGGCTTTCAACCGATTTACAAGTCTCGTGTTTCCGAACAATGCATTTTGATACGGTGAGTGCTTGCCAGGAAGTGTTGCAGTAAGAAAATTGTGATGATACACCAGCGATGCAAAAAAACTCCCGGCAGGAATCAAATGACTCGGCATCTTTGGAAAACACAATTCAATACCTCGACGTATTTCATCGTCGCAATCCTCGAAAAAAGGAGGTAAACTAGCAAAGCCGGCTTGCCCAAATGGTAAGCCCGCTGCATACCGACCCACAATTCTATCTCCAGCGGCTTCGTAGCGAATATATGTATTCTGTACTCCAGGAAGCGTCCATCCCGCTCGGATACAAATCGCAGCAGCGGATGGACCGCCGTTTGAGCATGAGGAAACGTATGTAGCAGAACCTTTGCGAGCTGAATGGGCCCCAATCTCGTCAGGCCTTAAGCCTTCACTCTCTAGCAAAACTTTCACGTCTCGTTCAACCATGATACGCTTTAATATCTTGGAAAATCGATTGTATTGGTTTTGACCAGGAAACAGCAACGAGTTTGACAAACCACATACCGCTGCGTACACTGCTAGCGACAGCACAGGGCAAATTTCGGCATGAACGGATTGGCATATACATGCCGAGCGTCTCGAGGTCGCGTCCCTTCCTGACCATTTTTCATGTGGCCAAATACAATAGCAATAGCGTCACCATCCCACCTCATGTGGCCAGCGTGAATTCCAACAGTACTGCCAGCTCGACACATTAAATTCCAGCTAATAAGTAGGAAAGTATGAGCGAATGTATACTCGTCGGTATGATGCTTCATCATTGCCAAACACAACAATCTCAACACGGAAAATGACAACGGCTCCTTTCCTTCGGTAAGTTTCTGACCAGATGCGTGACTTCGACGAGCTACGGTGCGTTTCAAGCCTTTGAAGAACAGTGTTAAGTCCGCAGCAAAATCTTCGGGCATTGTGCGTCCATAGCCACGATATAAGTGAAATAGACTTGATCGCAAAGAATCGTACACTGACATTCCAGGTTTTCCGCCTTTCTGGTTTCTCAACGACACGAGAAATTGTTCAAAGTCCTCAGCACGATGCAAATCGTATGTAATGGGCGGTAGCAATGGGTTGCCAGTGATGATACGATAAATGCTGTCGCTTGACAGGGACACCACGTTTCCATCGTTTTGCAGGTTACTAGTTGGCACCAAAGCAAGAAATGCATCGCTAAGCACATTTCGTTTGTTTTGATACAGCCACGACAAGTAGCGGCTGATTCCTCGCCAGTACATGTCCACTGTCTTTGCTGCGATAACATTGTTTTTCACTTCATGCACTTGATCATCAAGGTCGTCGCCAACGTGGTCACCGTCGTTGCAGGGTACTTCGTCGCCGCTGTCGTCATTCATTTCGCCATCATCTTGCTGCTCACCGTCGGAGCCGGGTACCAGGTCGCCGTGAACAGCACCACTACAAGCCATGGGCGGCGCTTCTTCTGTTTGATCTTCAAAAGTCGTCGGCCGTCAAAGTCCACTCAATTAAGTACGAGCAGAACAAACGCAGACAAATTCTCGCTACATATAACACTAGTTAAAATGAGTTGATTAACAATTTAACGGATCTCTCGTCTAAGCTGCTTTATCTCGTAGCATCAGATTTATCGTTGATGAATCCAAATGGTGTGTTGCTCTAGAGCGATAGCATTCGTGTCTTTTGGCGGTTCGAAGCCCAATTGACGAGTTATCGACAGTTTTGCCGATTCGTCGTAATGGAGTTCAGCTGCATGTTCGTAGATGAATTGGCAGTGCATTTTGAAGGAGCACATCATTCCTGAAATGCTTGAGTTCCGGTTGGGGCCTCCTGAACAGAGTGTCATTTCGCAGTCTCCATGTTGCATGGAAGATGGCTGCCGTGTGTACTCTCCAAAGAAGAAGGAATTTTGTGGTTTTCACGCCAACTTGCTCGCAGGTCTTGTGCTGTGGGGAGGAGCAGAAGTCGCCAAGTCAATCGAGTTCTGAACGCCCGACGCCAGGGTTGTACACGTGTTCCCACATCGATGCAAGCGATGTGCACTTGAAGAAGCAATGCTGTACTGTTTCAATTGCTCGGCACCCAGGGCGTTCACATCGGTGAATTATTTCAAGAAGTGTAGCCTCGAACCGACGGTAATATCACCGCAATATAGTCGTAACTTCACATCATGAGCCACTGGAAGTAGCAGTCCTCGCAGTGCTAATACTTTTGACAGCGTTTGGTGAACACGTCGCCGTGGGCATCCCAAATCCTCAAGTGGATGGTGCTCCAGCGCAGGCGCTTGCTCAAGTAGCTTACCCCAGTCTTTTTCCCGTAGTTTTGGAAAGAATCGTACGCTTGGCGTAGTAATATTGGCACTACTCACAGATAATCCGTGAATCGGAGGTGTGTTTGTTGCATTTGCCGCTTGGATCTCTCCTGGATGAGATTGAGGTAGAATTCTTGACATGACTTCTCTCAACTGTCTGTAGAGACGAAAAACATCCGTAAGGACAACTTCAGATCCGAGTATCGGGTGAAGTGTTGAACATATTTTGGCGAAGAACGCGGCCCGTGAAGGCCAGTAATGATTTTCGTCTAGAAAATCGGCAAAACAGTCCAACTTTTCTCCGCAAGTGCACGACATAAGCAGCCAAACTTGGTAGTACCTGACCCCAATGGCGTCGAAGTTTGTGTTAACTCTCTAGAGTGCCACAGATGGAATTCAGATGACTTATTCCACCATATTGGACTGTACAATGCAAATTGCACTTTATTGAGTCTACTCACTTGCAGCGACGATCGTTGTGGCCAATTTATTGTCTCAATCACGCAGAGTTCGACGCCACCACAGTGGCATCATTGTTGCTCTCCAACCCGCTGGTCGAGGTGGATCTTGAAACAAAAAGTCACTGGATCGTGGCCTAGCAAATTCCCTATAGCGTAGTTGGATTATATGCATCATTGGTCGATACCACACGTTATCATCGCTGTCTGAGTTGGAACTGGTGGTCACCACAAAATGCTGCAGCTGCTGTAGGTGCTGACGGCGAACTACTGTTGCTACATCAGGGACTCCGATTCCGTCCATTTCTCGCGGTGCCGTCGCTAGTCCTTTTTGTACAATGCTCACGCCCGTTTTTCCGACACTAATGCGATTGTAGAGAACGTAGCGGTTTACCATTCCTTGCCATCGCTTTATAAATCGCGTGGGAATTATCATCGCCGATGTGAAGTACCAAAGTATAGACAAAATCTCAACTTGAGCGATTAGTCTTCGACCAAGCCGAGTACGCGCTCGCCCTTTCCAGATCTGCAAGCGTTTAATCATCTTGTGATCGAGCTGCGTCGCGAGTTTTTCAGATGTGTCCAAATTTCCAAAAGGTATGCCAAGGTAGCGCGTTGTTTCGCCTCGTTTCAACGATCGAAGCGGCTCCAAACGTGGTGCTGGACACTTATTATTCAGACTCATCATGACGCTTTTGGTGTGGTTCAGCTGCGCTCCAGATCCCACGCAGTAACAGTCTACGATCTTCAGTTGATTCACCAATTGTGCCTTCCTTTTGAGAAGAGAACGGTATCATCAGCAAAAAACGCCACAGGAATCCGTAGCGTCTCATTTACGTCGACGCCGAGATCTCGATTTGTTCGCAAGAGATTTCCCAGTGGTTCTAGTGAGAGTGCAAACAAAAACGGCGATAATGGATCCCCTTGTTTAACACCGCGTGCTGGAAATAGAGCATCCTGGGCCCACCCATTTATCATCAACGAACACTGTGTGTTCGTACATTAATTCGATCCACAACGAAATCGCGGGCCAAGCCCTTGTCGTGCGAGCACGCGAAATAGGTATTGTCGATTTACCCGATCATACGCTTTCGCAAAATCCAGGAAGGTGGCAATGCCTCGATGGTTCTGGGATGTCATCAAATGTTGCAAGTCTCGCATCAGGAAAATTTGTTCGTGGATTGAGCGTCCAGGTATAAATCCTTTTGGTCAGGATGTACTAACCTGGACATCAAAGGACGTAGTCGATTGACAAGCACTCGCGAGAGTATTTTAACCTCCACCGGCATCAATGTTATCGGGCGGAAGTTACCCGGGTTGTCTCGCTCACCTTTCTTGAACAACAAGGCCACTGACGAGTATCGTTGGTGTGGAGTAATATTCCACGCTGAAGCTGGTATTTAAACACCACCAACAGGATTTCGCCAAATACTTCTGGGTCCAGTTGGTAAAAATCGCTTGTAAACCCATCCGGTCCCGGAGCTGAGTGGGGCTTTAGTGTTTTGATTGCCGCTACGAATTCCTCGACAGTGAGATCATTTTCGAGGTCGGCAGCTGCACCAGCATCCAAACGGCGAGTGATGCTATCGAGTAGTTTTTGTTGTGTATCCCTGTCAACATGAGTATCAGTGGGGTCAGACATAAAGCGATCGTCACCAAATATTTTCCCCAGTGTTCTTGAAATCCTCTGCACACTTCAGCTGGGTCTGTGGATACCGAGCCGTCCGCTTTCCGAATTGCGCGAAATGGGGTATTACGCAATTCGTAGCGTGGGGGTCGGAAGAAATACTTGTTGCTCTTTTCCGCCTTGGATACTGTCTGTTCAAAGCCGCGGTTGGCGCAAAAGCTTCCCATTCCTCTTTACACTCCTCATAGTGTTGTTTCGCGAAATAGTAATTTATCTCGTCTTGATCATTAGCGGATTCATCTCTCAGTGCTGATGCACATTCTTCTACTTGTTCCCGAGCAGCATTGAGGTCAGCACGTCCTGTATGCCGCAGCGTCCGCTGACAACGTTTCAAGTAGCCCTTCATTCTCCTTTTCCACGACTTCCACACTATGCCTGGGTTATTAGACGCACGGAGTATCGGCAGCAGTGCTTTGGCTTCGTTCACTATATCCAAACGTAATTCTGGTATTGCGAGGAGCCATGCCGGTAATTTCCAAAATCCGGTTCCAGTGGGGTGGTGCCACGAAGTTAATTCAATGTGGTGAGCTAGATGATCGCCGCCGTGTTCCCAATGTGAGTAGCCTGAGGCGTGGTAGCACTCTGACAGCAATGCATCTGTTAAGAAGATATAGTCGATGCGATTAATCCTCGGAAGAGGTCCTGAGTAAATTCGAGCTAGCGGGTGGTGCAGTCTCCAAGCATCGACCACATTAATTTCTGATAGCCAAAGCAGTAGCGCGTTCCTACTGGAGTCTGGTTTCGGGTTTGACGCACTGGCGTCCATTTCTGAGTTTAATGACGTGTTAAAACCTCCACACACAATGTGTACTGCGTTTTCTTTGAAGTCTACTGGGAGTGCTTCAAACAGTCTACGGCGTTCTGTGACTGCGTTCGGCGCATAAACATTATGAATGTAACACCACTTACCTCCCCAGCGAAGACGAACTAGTAGGTATCGGTTTGGGATCGTAGCTTCCGAAATCACCTCTGCTGTATCAGCCGCCGGGCACGACCCGTGAATTATTGTTGCCACTCCACCACTCCTGCTATATGTTTGATGTTGGCATTCTCCATTTTTGTCCGTGATAAATACACGACCTCCAAAGCATTGTCGAGTCAGATACCCAAATCTCTGCACTTGCTGTCGGTCTTTGAACCGAGTTTCTTGAATACACGCAAAATAAAATTGTTTGAGGTGCGTTGAGATCAATAGGTTTCCACCATCTTTGACCCCGCGCACATTCCAGGATATAATTTTACAGGATTGCCCGACTTCCATGATGTTCATCATTTTAGTTTGTTCTGCCTGCTTCCATGGCGGGCATTTCAGGCGGAGGACATAGCATATTTGAGGTTAGAGCAGGTAGGTTCTCAGGGGAGAGGTCACTAGAGCGTAGAGCGCTCAAACCTGTCCCAATAACACTACCAGGAGTCACTTTATTGATCACGCCCATAATTCGTTCACCCAGCACAGAACGTGTCAGCTGCAGTAGTGTTGTATCCGAGAAGAGTTTCACGTGACTGTGAGGCAGTCCATCGCCTGCGCTTTCCACTAGCTTCTGCACCCAACCATGCTGGGTGAAGATCGAAGGGCACATACAGAGTGCTATCAGCTCAAAAATACTTAGCCATCGCAACAGGTTCCAGTCATTCTTTTCGTCACTTGGGAGTCTTTCAAAGACTTGTTTGAGGTACGAGCTGTAGCTGTTGCGTGTGCTGCCGATCGGCAATTTCAAGGCCGTTATACGGCCATGAAAGTTACGAATGTTATCATCATCCATGGTTTCTGTGGCTAGAACACGATTCCATAGGTGGATGTCCGCTAATTCCATTGCTTGTGAGCCACGTGCCTTCAGGTCCTCCAGGAGGGCCTTGGTCCATGCCAACGGAGTTGAGCACATTGACTGGACAATTTGGTCCATGTTTTTTGACACGTGTAGTAGTGTATCAACGGCTTGATAATGCTGCACACTGAGAGTAACACGGCCATCGCGCGTGCTGAGCTGGGCTTCCTTTTCTGATAGAAGAAGAGCCTCTTGTAAAGCGAGATTTTCATCATCTTCTTGTTCGATGCGAAATGTTATACGCTTCTTAGGCGGAGCAGGGTTTACCCCACTGAGTACTCCGCTACGATTCAGATGCGGTATTATGACCACTCCAGCGTTGACGCCAGGTGTGGACTCAGGCTCCACAACGTCAAAATCACAATCTGGTGCATCTAGCGGTGATAATGGGTTTTCATGCGCAAAGGATGCCTCAGTTTGCTTAAAACCAGACTCCATTTGGTTCGACATTTCCATGTCGGAGTTCGACTCTCCCTGACTATTCCATTGCATTTCATCATTGGAATCTGTGTCGTTTGAGGATGAACGGACATCATCTTCTTCATCCAGGTTATCCAGCTGCAACTCATGGATTTGTGGAGCTGGTCCGCCGCTAGCTTCAGGAGGGGAGTTGTTTGTCAGGGATCTTGTAGTATCGCGGCTCACGACAGGCGTAGCTGGGTCGCGGTCACTCAGAGACATCACGGCGGCCGAGTGGTCATTGTGACTACCAGTTAAGGGTTCACAATTGAACGGCAGTACAACTGCATAGCGGGCTCTCACCGGTGGTGGTATAGTATGTTTTCCTCGCACCACGTAGAAACTCCTGCCATACACCAGCTGATGCGTGACATAGGAGTGTACCATGAGGCATTGGGGAGGATCAGCAGAGCCAAAGTAAAAACGCCATGTTGGAGTCGTTACCTGCGTCTCTAAATTCACATCACGAGGCGTTAAAAAGAGCGGACATGCTCCAATAGCACAGAGTGCTAAGAAGAGAGCGTCTGCTTCTTGCTTCAAGTGGATGCCCGAGGTATCCAAAAGAACTTGTTCAGCAGCAACGGTTGCTTCTCGATCTTGAACTTCTTTCCCATCAGGATCACCTCTTGTCCGGCGAGCTTCGTTTCAACTTCAGCAGATCTAACACGCACCAGTACACCGCCAGACGGTATCTTCTCGACCATTGCCACGCTATGATGTGACAACACTTCTTTGACAGTAGCGTTTCCGTGATCTTGCATAAATAACTTCAAAATCACCGGGACTGCCATGTTGGAGCAGTACGATCCGGTCTTGATGACAACTGCGTGAGTCGTGGGAGGGGGTGAAAGCCCGTTGTTCAGTCACCATTTCGAGGTACTCTCGTGGCGAACATTCATCACGCTCGTACACTTCTAGTAGCTTGGCGGATGCTTCGTTCGACAGCGGTGGCTCCATAAGTAGAGACGACGTTGAGTGGCGTATCCGCGAGTACTCTTGTGCCCGCAGGTGGTCTGCCATGGAGGCGGCCATCGCTGGCATTGTTCTTCAGAAGAGGAGGGTTAGGGTTCGATGTGAGCGGTAGCCTTCCAAACGAGAAATCAAACTGCGAGATCAAGGAAGCAATATTTCTACGAGGCCTTGAAACAAGCAACACAGCCGACTTTAACCAGGAGGAGAGGTTTTCTTTTTCGTCGATCAAGCGGGTGCTTGGAGGTGGCACGTACGGATTAAAGGAAGTTCGCAGAGGTCAAGCAGGCTCAAACTGAAGCCAAGCAAACCCGAGCAGCGGTTAAATAGGCCAAGGCAGAAGCCAAGCTCAAGGAGCGGCTGCGAAGTGATGATATCGGCGAGATTTCAATAACCCTCACAGTGTGTGGAAGAAGGTGATTTCGAAAGGACAAAAGGAAAAGAGCATCCTTATCGACGAGATGTTTAAGCGGGTCGTCGACAAGGCAGGTCAGAGCGATACGTACATATCAGTATCGCGTGTTTGAGGCGCTAAAAGTGCTAAGGTGAGTCAGAATGACGTCTTCAATACGCTAAACGCCGCCAACAACAACACGTACAATATAAATTGTCGCGAGAACGGCTATCCAACGGCAGATAGCACGTTAGAAGCCATCACACGTGGTTTTGGTGGTGCTGAGGCTCGTATCGACATTGTATCTGCAAGGTTTGACCAAAGAACCTGTTACAGTTGGCGACCAAATGCTTTCAAGCAGCCACAAAAATGCATATGGAGTAGTTGTTCAACTAGGCGTAGACGGAAGAGTGGCCGAGTAACAACTACCAGTTCTCAATTTACCAACAACAACAACAATCGCACTGCCAAGTCGAACGTCGACGGCCCAACCTGCCCGAGTCCTTTGGTGAACATCTTGGAAGGATGTTGCGGTTTCCGGATGGCAACTGCTGTATCATCCCGAGATCTTACACGCTGAGGACGACTCAGCGCCAAGAAAGCCAAAGCTGGGTCACTCGCAGATCTTTCTCGCTCCGCTAACCCGCCTCGCCACGCCCTACTAACGGGCCGGCAGGTGCAATAGATATTTGGCCCCTACAGAAGTTGCATCCTTGGAAACAGTGCCAGCCAGCTTCCTAAGTGCTACCAAACAAATAGAGCAAGCCCTACTGCGACATAATACTTTCATCACGCTACTCCACGTATCTCGGTGATCTGTTACATCTGAAAGCAATGCTGAGCGTGTAGGAGACTCAGTTTGGAGATCAACGCTCTCACCCGGACCTTCAAGGAAATTCGTTGATCTCAAGGAAACTGCCGTCCTCCAATTTTGTTGGGCATATTTGAAGGATCGTTATCTTGATCCCTTTGACGCTGTGTCAAGTGTCTGAAGCTGACCCAGTCGCCAGAAAGACCGTGTCGACAATAAGGCGATAAACGGATCGACGCATTGATGAATTTGCTGCAAAATGAAGTTGGCATGGACTGTAACCTGATGAAATATTGTCTACGAGAGCCACAAAAATGTGTTGTACTAGTTGCAGGTTCTTATTACTCTGCTCGACAGAGCAATGTTCTCAGTAGCCTCAGAGCGTGTCCAAGCAGCACCCAAAACGGTGGCAGGCGATTTGAAAGTGAGTTTTCTTCAGAACTTTGGATATGCCGCTGCACCACCAACATTCTAGTAGTACTATTTGCTTTGCGCAAAATGAAGTCTCGAACACAAACTCCGATGCTTATCTATCCGGCACCAGCCACTTAAGCCCCTACATTGCTTTGGCGTTTAAAAATGCCGCGTAGCTATTGTAAAAATCGAGGTGCTGTTGTATCTTGGTGTTGGGAATCTTGAGCGCCATGTAGACCGAGTCTGGACTAACCTTACCAATCATCGCCCAAAACGCCTTGTGCATGTACGCCTTGTCCCCAGCCGCCTTATCGACGAGACTCTTGAGGCTATCGGGTACGAAGCGAATCGCGTTCTCCTCATCTCTTCTCTTGAGGGCTTTATTGAAGTCTTTCAAGGCCTGTTCGAACGTTTTGACAATGAACTTGTCGTTCACCAGGTTCTCCTTGAGCTTGGCTTGAGCTTCGGCGAGTTTGAGCGCCTCTTGAGCCTTTTTCACTTCAGGTGGTGTCTTCTTCACGCCAAGCGCGTTCTTGATGGACGAAAGCGACAGCCTCTCTTCCTCGTTGGGGTCGGCTGCTTTGAGGCCGCGTAGATGTCTTGCCTCAGTGCTTGGCACCGCCTCGAGTGAACTCGTCAAACTTGGCGATCCCATTTTCAAGGTGTCGATGTCTTCAACACTAGCAGCTGAGGCGAGCGGACCGATTGCAAGCATGACAACCGTCGCTACTGCGAAGACGTAGCGTAGTACCGGTAGACCCATGGAGAAGACGTGGAATTGGCTTGTTGCGGAGAGAGCAAGTTTGGAGATGACAATAAGTTTACGGGACAATGCAGTGGATGCGATCGGCTTGCTGTCAGTGATTGCGCGACATCTCCAATCGCTGGATCAAACTCAAATCCAATGCACGACATCTGTTAGGATGGATTGCATTTCAGTTTAGTCGATCACGGAACACTTTTCGTTTATACTGTACATGTAGTCTAAAATGAGTATATAGGCGATACACTCACATCTCGTCCAGTCTGCTCAAGCCATACAGTTCAAAGAGCTGGGGGATGTGTTCAAGTACACATCAACGTTATGCGCTATTATTTAATAACCCTTCCAGTCTGGAATTCTGGCACAACAGACTCCGTGGAAACGTTCTAGTCTGCCGGTAATACCCAATAGTACAGCGGAGCGGGTTAGCTGGCGCTGGAATTCCCTCAGAGCTGGCTCGTATCACTCCCTCGGTCTCATGTATTTCCTCTTGGGAGCCGAACCGCTTGCTAAAACGTCGGCCATGGCGACCGCAAACATATAAGGGCTATCTCATGCCTTGAGAGCAAGATCAAGTGAGTTCGAACGGACTGCCCGAGAAGAACCTCATGAGAATCAGTACAGTATCTACCATAATTGAGATTGCGAAGTTTGCTTGAACTGTAAACTTACCATGTCGACACCGTATTTGCACCATGCTCCAATGTCACGAACTCTATCGAAGTAGGTAGGCTCGGTGCTAAGTCGGCAAATCCAAAAATGAATTAAACGTGCTTAGCTACCGCTACAGCTGCGAGCTTTGTGATAGATGTTGGCTGCCAGCTGAATGCGATATGCGACTGAGCAATAATAACAATTGCAATAACTACTCAGCAATGTGAGGATTAAAACTCCGTGCTGGAGGCTGTTCCATGTACTTGCTTCCGGGCTTTACCACACATCTTGCAGGAGAAGTTGCTCCCACCACAGTTCACGAAAAAATAGCAGATGCATTGATTTCTGTTACAGTCAATCCTGTCCTAATTGTTCCCTCTCATCCCTGATATCCTGGTATATTTGATGCCAACACGATCCACCGACTCGGTTCCCTAGTCAAAGTATACAAAAAGTTGATATCACTGTCTGATCCCATACTTGATGCCGCTCAGGCACAAAAGTGATAGTTTATATCGAGATTTGTATGGGGTCCTAGAGCAAAAACATGGGGACTTGCCGTCTGAGACAGCGATTTCCATGTGAAAGTTGGGCTAGACAAAAATTTGACCGCAAAACTCGCTTTCACTGCGACTACGACACTAATAAGCACCCTAATGATGAAAATATGTCT
Organism: Phytophthora quininea; assembly: GCA_011947345.1. NCBI lineage: Eukaryota > Oomycota > Peronosporomycetes > Peronosporales > Peronosporaceae > Phytophthora > Phytophthora quininea. The sequence goes on along the minus strand of JAAVTG010000095.1, from coordinate 71,609 downwards.
TTTCTGGTGTGTTTATTGCGATGTTGTTGCTCCAGCTGAGTAAAATTTCTGGCTTCACGCAAAAGTGCCATCCTCCTCTACTTGATATTATTGCTATACCTGATAGCAAGGCGAGCAACAGCAACTATCAGTTAGGACAGGATACACTGTAGTCTATGGCCAATAGAGCTTGGCGACATTCTGTTCCAGTATTGAGCACCAGAGACAAAGAAAACTCAAATCTGATGCACGGACACATGCTCGCAATCAACGCTGGCAAGCACTGCTACTACACTGTTCGTCAGTACTGGCCACCATTTCCAAACTCGCTCTTCGGGCTACGCTTACGCTTCCTCATGCGCCTGCCGAAATTCCACTTGGTCGTCGTCGCTACAGTTCTCCTTCTGGCGATCGATAGTTCGCTCTCCTCGGCTGCAAGTGTTGAAGAGACTGGGACTTCGCGTTGGGCTCGACCCAAACAGCAAAGCCAGACGCCTACGAACAACTCTACCGAAGGGAACCAAGAAGAAAGATTTTCTCTTTCGTCCGTCAAGAATCTGTTTAGTGGTGGCACGAGTGGTTTAAAAAGATGACTGCAGAAGCCAAGCAAGCCCGAGCTGCCGCCAAACAAGCTCGAGCAGCGATTAAACAGGCCGAGGCAGAAGCCAAGCTCCTGAAGCAGATGCAAAGTGATGACGGTATCGGCGAGATTTTCAAGGACGCCCGTAAGGCCTGGGGGCGGACATTGGGAAAGGGAAATTGGATAAGGATATCCCCATCGACGAGTCGTTGAAGAGGGTCCTTGACAAGGCGGATGGGAACGAGAAGTATCTGTTCAAGGTGTTTGGGGCATTGCGAAAGTCCAAAGTGAGCCAGGACGACGTCTTCTACACCCTGAATATGGCCAACAGCAAGACGTACAGCAACTTCTACGGCGGCTACTTGGGTTTTCTTTCCGACTTTGGTCACCGTGTAGTGTAGGGACCTACGCAGTCGATGTCAAATAAATGCTGTGCTTGGTTGTGTGTTGAACACCGCGTTCTCCTGATACCGTAGCATGAAGCTGCTGAATGTTGTTTTATTTTCTATTGACGCGAAGTTCTCGGCAGCACGAATCGGAGGAGAGATCTGTAGAAAACGTTTTGAATCGCTGTCGTCTTGCTGCTTACGTGGACTGAAGGCCTCGACCCTCACCGTGAAAGCCAACCGAGCGTAGAATAAGAAACTGTTGTGAAGGAACCAACCCATTCCTGTCGCTCGTCAATCGGTTGCTGGTGTCACTCGACAATGAATATCTCTTTCTCGACAATGAATATCTCTTTCTCGACAATGAATATCTCTTTCCACCGCTTTGACCAGAGTCCAACATATTCTACTCAAGGTCGCCAACAATTTCACAGTCGTTCAAGTGTTGGTGGCTCTAGTGAAGTCTGTGCAAACGCTAGTGCCCTGCAAAACCAAAAGATTTAGTAGTAATGCTCAGGACAAGCATTAAAGCGCATGGAACCGGTGACCCCATCCGCTCGAAGAGTTTCCACCAAGGTGCGGAGGATTCGGTGACTCCTCCAGCATTCAACTGCAACACCAAAGACACGGCGGACCTGGTGGCTCCGTCGAGTTCTCATGACAATCTCAAGAAATTTCTAGACATCTTCTACCGACGCGTGTAGGGCCTGGTGGAGTACATGAAGTATCTAAGGAAGGAAATTGAGTTGATTAACTGTTTAGCGGATTTCTCGTCTTAAGGTGATAAGCTATCTATCCGTGAGAGTTACGTTCGTGTCGTCCACATGTGGTGCATGGGTTCCGGGATATTATTTTCTGGCGGATCAAAGATAAGTTGTTGCAGCACGCGGACCACAGTAGCGCGGTTGCAATGAAGCTCCTGTGCGTGTTGGTAGAGGAATTGGTAGTGCATCTTGAGCGAGTTCAGCAGATCGAGAATATTTGGCACTTCAGCTGTTGTTTCCTGGAAATGAATGTCGTTCCTGAGCCGCCATGTTGCGTGAAACACTATCGCAGTGTAGATCCTCCATAGAAGTATCAGTTCTTTGTACTCGCTTCTCCGAGTCTTGCGATCTTGGGAAGAGTAGCAACCTCCAGCTTAGGTCGACGCAAAAGAACCTCGACCACCGGCTCCATAGTTCGCTCCACATTGGTTCTAATGACGGGCACGTGAAAAACAGTGTTCTACCGTTTCGACCTCTTGGCATTCCGGACGAACGCAGTTTTGGATGGTAGGATTTAGTTCTCTGAGGAAGTATAGTCGTGAACCGACTGTGAGGTCTCCGAAGCACATTCGTACTATCACATCATGAATTACCGGCAGTGGATATCCACGTAGAGAAATCACACTGGACAAGGTTTCATAAATCCTTTGTCGAGGACACCCCAGGTCTTCCATCGGATGATGCATCAACTCCGGAACTTGCTGGAGAATCACATTCCAATCTTGCGATCGCATATTTGGGAAAAATCGCGTAGTTGGTTCTGTTGGGGGAGGGATTCTTAGCTTGATTCCAAATAGCGATGGTGAATTCGTTTTCTTACTTTCTGCATTCAGCCTTCCTCCGGACGCGGTAGTAGGCAACAAAATAATTGATTCATTTGATGGTAGAGCACGAAAATGTAGTATCCTGTTCGAAGAGCACGCTCGAGGACATCGTGGAATTTCCAAAACTTGCGGTTCATGCAGCGCAAGTACTACTGGCCGTTAATGGCCGCCTCAGTTCGCTCCTACTGCAACTCGTGTGAATTGCGCATGCGGAGGTGCCGCGCAAGAAATCCCAAGGACTGCTACACCCGCTTGAGATTCCCGATGGACGGTGGAAACACATCACAATGGATTTCGTTGTTAGTCTGCCCCAACACTAAGCTTCGCAACTAGAATGCTGTTATGGTAGTCATCGACCGGATCACGAAGAGAGCGCATTTCCCTAAAACGACTGCTGCAGCCCAGGACACACCCAAGCCTTTTTCGAGACGGCTCAGTGATCGGAAAAAGCTATTATAATATATTAAATTGAGTATTGTATTGACGGAATAACGGATAATTGGAAAGTAAAAAAATGTAGTGATCCCGTAATAAGTACATTTACTTTTATGCTTTGGTTCGAGCTCCAGCACTCGGATTGGTTATTCTTTTCGAGTTTCGATCGCACGAATTCAAGCCAGAAGGTCTTGGCGATGAACTTGTCACCCTTTATCATCTGGGCCTCCTGGTGGTCCAGTGGGTTGTGTATACAACTCACAAAGTTCATCCCTCCGGTTGGGGTTCGAGTCCCTGCGGGGTTGCCGGGCCGAGGGCCTTCACATTCAAATATCCCATTCAAATTCAATCATCATTCAACAGATCAGATTTCATAATAGCAAGCACCCTCCAACCATAAGAACAACCAGGAAACAAGAATTTTAAGTTGATTAACCAGTTGGATAAACCGTTTTTCTAGCTACGATCGTTTACTACTTATTCGTTCTGCTTTGTTTCGTGGAATCCAAACGTGACTTGCTGGTGGCGTGTTTCGCAGCGCAGGTGGGTCAAAGCTTAACTTCTCCAGAACAGAGGTTACAATTTTGTCGTCAATCCCAAGCTCCGCTGAATGGTGATTGATGAACAGACAGCGTCGTCGAAAAGAGGACGTCACATTTTGGACGCTTGGTACTTCAGCTGTAGTTTCACGGAATAGTATGTCGCTTCTCGACCTCCACGTAGCGTGGAACGCGATCGCAGTGTGGAGTCGCCACAGTAGCAGGACCACCTTTTGGTTCTGTCTCCACTCCCTATTCAGGTCTCGTGGTTTAGGAAAAATTAGCAATTGACAATCCAACTCCGTCGCTAAAGCCTTATGCCATGGGGACCACAATGTGGTCCACATTTGCGTCAGATCTGGGCACAACCAGGAAAGCATCTGAATCAACTTCATCATTTGTTAGAATTTGGCTTCTGCTTTGCCCTGCTTTAGTGCTGCTTGGACTTTCTTGGCTGCAGCTTGAGCTTGTTTGGCGTTTGCCGACATCTTCTTCAGTCCATTCGAGCCACCGCCAAACACACGCCTGATGGACGAAAGGAAATCCTCTCTCACCGGCAAAGTTATCGGTATCGACTTCTTCGAGGCTTCGAAGACGTCTGGCTCCGTTGAGGTCGAGCGTGTCATATTTACAGTATCTTCCATGTCTGCAGCTGGGGAGAGCGAACTATTGACTATCAACAAGGTCGTCGGAAATGCGAGATGGAAGCAGGAAACCTGCCTAGAGTAGGCAAAATGGACGACGTGCTTGCTGCCTGGAGAGCGATTTTGGGAATGATAATAACTTTAAATGCATTCTTGTGTTTCGGCTGTGGAAATTCTCATGTCATGGACCTCGTACAGTATGGGTAGCCGTCTTGTCCCCGTTCTCGAAGTTTCAGGTTTTTCAGTCGAGGAGAACTGATTGCCAGAAAGACAGCTGAGACTGCCACGAAAAGCAGACGCAAGCTAAAACGTTTTGTACCAGAAAACAAAATACTGTTGATTGTGCAGCATACTTCGCCCTGAACAAATCCCGACACAATACGCCTTTAGCGCATTAGGACGTCGGGTAGCGGCGGTAAAGTTTGCGTACTCTCTGCTGTTGGCAATGTTCAGGGTCTTGCGCACGTCGTCCGCCTTGACATCCGCAGCCTTCAACGCCCCCATCACCTTGTCAAGGTAACCCTCGTTCCCCTTCGTCGCGTCGAGGATCCTTTTGAATTTCGCGTCGACGGGGAAGTTCGCGTCCGATTTTCCTCTCGAAATGTGGCTAATCCACGAGCTTTTCGCTTCCTGGAATGTCTTGGCGATGAACTTGTCGTCCTTCATCATTTCCTTGAACTTGGCTTCTGCTTTAGCCTTTTTGATAGCTGCTCGGGCTTTCTTGGCGGCAGCTAGAGCTTGTATGGCTTCTGCGGTCGACTTTTTCAATCCATTCGCGGCACTGGTAAACACGTTCTTGACAGACGACAACGAATACCTTTCCTCTTGGTTCGTAGCGGAAGTGTCGGTGTCCGTTGCTTCGAGACGACGTAGACGTCGTGCTTGGTTGGATTGCACGTGGTGAAGTGCAAAAGTTGTCGATCTCAAAGGCGTAGTATCTTGAACCCTTGCGGCCGAGGAGAGCGGACTGCTTACTGTCAACAAGACCGTCGCAACCGCAAGAAGGAAGCAGGGTAGCTGCACGGAGTAGGCGGGATCGAGAATGCGCTTGCTGCTTGGAGAGCGAGTTTGGGAGTGATTACGTTATGGGGGTGATTGATGGACAATTCCTCCTGCTCCCAGCGTTTGATTGTAATCCATGTGTTGGCGTATAGATGCCTTCGTGACTATTATTAATACAGTATTACTGTATACATTATGCCGATCCCAAGCTCATCTTAAACAATAAAGAACATGTATTACCGATCTCAATTCCAAGTCGCCATCCTGCTCGCTTCGGCTGTTTTCCAGGCTCGAAACATCCTTCTTGAAAATTGGTTGATCGGAAGGAAACCGCCGTCCTCCAAATTTTGTTGGGCGTCTTTGAAGGCTCGCTATCTTGATCCCTTTGGCGCTGTGTCAGGCGCCGAAATAGTGCCTCCAGGGCCTTGACGGTTGAAGCTGATCCAGTCGATAGAAAGACAACCGTGGCGACAACAAACCGATCGACGCATGAGCTGTGTTAAATAAATAAAGTCGCTCCCAGTTCGAAAGTGAATGCTGGCGAACTACCCCACGGTACAAATGGTGAAGGTGGCATAAATGGCAAGGCTATGATGTCTACGAGAACGTTGTGCCTGAGAGCCCCGAGAATTTGTCTTGCTACAATACAGTATTTGCAACTTCTCAGCACCGACTAGAAGGTTGTGGGGAGAGTCCATTGAAACTCAGTTCGTCGAAGAAGACGACGGTGACGTCCTCGACCACCACATCAAATTATTGGCCGGACACGCTAATAGTGTTTGGAGAAGGGGAGGGGGCTGTTTAAACAGCAAAAGCCTTGCTTAGTGCCAACCACTAAAACACCTGGTCGATCACCGATTTTAGCAAGAGTTTTGTATTAAAATGGGCGAAACGAAGTCCCAGACACAACCCCTCCGCTCATCTATCCGACTAGCCTCCTACGCTAACCTTTTTTATACAATGCCTCGTAGCGATAGTAAAAGTTGCGATACGTAGGGCTGTTGGGGACCTTGAGCGTGATCCAGACGGTGTTCGGTTGAACCTTACCGTTCTTCATCGCCTGTAGCACTTTGTCCATGTATGTCTCATCCATAGCCGCCTTGTCAACGATCCTCTTCAGGTTTTCGGGGATGGTCTCCAGCTTCGCCTTATCCTTGCTCTTGAGGTTCTTATCAAAGTCTTTCAAGGCATTTTTGAACGTATCGGAGATGAATTTATCGTTCATCATCTTCTCGTTGAGCTTGGCTTCTGCTTTGGCCAGCTTGAGCGCCTCCTGAGCCTTTTTCACTTCCGGGGGCGTCTTCTTCGGGCGAAGCGCATTCTTGATGGAGGAAAATAGTCTGGCGATGAGGTTCTTCGACTTCTCGTTGAGCTTGGCTTCTGCTTTGGCCTGTTTGAGCGCCTCTTGAGCTTGTTTGACTTCAGGTGGTGTCTTCTTCACCCCAAGCGCGTTCTTGATGGACGAAAGCGACAGCCTCTCTTCCTCGTTGGGGTCGGCTGCTTTGAGGCCGCGTAGATGTCTTGCCTCAGTGCTTGGCACCGCCTCGAGTGAACTCGTCAAACGTGGCGATCCCATTTTCAAGGTGTCGATGTCTTCAACACTAGCAGCTGAGGCGAGCGGACCGATTGCAAGCATGACAACCGTCGCTACTGCGAAGACGTAGCGTAGTACCGGTAGACCCATGGAGAAGACGTGGAATTGGCTTGTTGCGGAGAGAGCAAGTTTGGAGATGACAATAAGTTTACGGGACAATGCAGTGGATGCGATCGGCTTGCTGTCAGTGATTGCGCGACATCTCCAATCGCTGGATCAAACTCAAATCCAATGCACGACATCTGTTAGGATGGATTGCATTAGCGCAGACGTTTGCAGTTAGCTAGTCTCTCTCAACCAGGTTACCAGTTAATGCATCAGCCGGCTACTATAGTAGATTGTATAGTGAATTTGAGATCGCCGTTTTGATACGATATAGCTACAGTATCAGTCGGTTGTGAAGCGCAAACTCTCTCTAAAAGCCGATAGCAAAGCATGTGGCATGAGTGTGCCTGTACGGTAATACACTCATAAATAGTAGGCGAACTATTCAGAAAAGACACAATTAAGTCTACTGACCAACACTATGCTGTCACTTCGGGCCGGACTTCGAGTCCTGCCGCCATTTGACAGCAACACAGGTACGCCCCAGGGAGACTCACTCTCACCTGTACTCTTTGTTATCTACCTCGAAGCAGCACTACGCGACCTCGTAGAAGAACCCGGCACGCCCCCGAACCTACTTGACCAGATGATCGTCTACGCTGACGACGCCGATTTCATCTGCGTCGACCCAGCACTCCTCAGCCTGATTCAAGAAAAGGCCCCAACAGTACTCGCTAGATGGTCGCTTAAGATGAACACGTCCAAGACAGAAATAACCACAGTTTGCAGATACACCAAGGCTTCAGAACACACGCGACACGAACGCGCCGCCGAAGAACGTTGGCGCTCGACCAGGAATCTAGGATCACTCCTCGGAGACGAAGAAGATATATCGCGTCGCAAAACACTCGCTGCTGCCACTCTCCACCGGCTCTGGACTGTGTGGATCCATCCACACTACACCACCGACGACACCCGCATCCGGCTATACAACTGCTACGTGCTGCCCGCGCTACTGTACAACTGCGGCACCTGGGCTCTCACGACGACGCAGCTCCTCCGCCTGGAGAGTTTCCACCGTCGACAACTTCGCTCCGTCCTTAATGTCCAGTACCCAAGGAGGCTTATTAACGCCACGCTGTACGAGATCTACAATGAACGACCACTTCGACATCAGGGGTCCGTCAATATAGATTTTTATTGATTGACTGCTTCGATCTGGAACAATCAATGATTGCAATCTCTTCAATCTCCTAGCTGGTTATTGCAATCTATTACACAAGTACTGCATCGCTAATGTGTTTGGCTCGCTCAATGGCCTTCGACACGTCCGCAAGAGTCACTAAGTCCCAGTTTAGCTTCAAGTACATGATCATCTCGAGGTTTTCGTGGCTCAGGCGCTTCCTCAAATACCCGATAGTGCTTTTAACGGTCGGGAAAAACGCTCAGCCACTACAGAGGTTGCAGGAATCCAGGTCGCGTCGATAAATTCGACTGCGGTCCCCTGCGTCGGCGTGATTTTTCTTGAGCTTCTCATCCAGAGCATCAGCGGCGCGCTTCCGTTTTGACCTTGCTGTAGCTGTCTCAACCGGAGCTGCTGGTGATTGATCCGGATCCGGTGAGGTTGTAGTGAGACGATGCAATGCCTTTCGCTCATTTCGCAACAAGGAGGCCTCTACACCAGCTTGGATTTTAGCCAGCCCGCTTTCAAACGCTCCAGACTCGACAATATCCGCATCCGGGGCAAGATACTTCTCCATGCCATAGTAGTCGTCTAGCACAATGTCAAAAATGTCGCCACAGTCATGTCGTTGTGCTGGAGTTTACAAGTGATGACATCAAGCGCGGTCATTTCGTCCAGGAGGCCAGCAGTTTTCCTCTGCGGCTCTAACAGCAGTGAAACCTGATAGGACCCAGGGGAGAATCCGTGATTGTGATTGCCGATCTTGCCACAATCAGATATTGTGATTGACAATATTGGCAATCTCGCAATCACAATCCATTTTTGCGGACCCCTGCTTCGACATCGCATCACGAGGTCACTCTGGCAGCTCTTCGGCCACATCCTGCGCTTTACTTTGGTTTTGCTTGCGCGCTGGTTGGCTACTCTGACAGATTCGAGATCCTCCTCATTCGGGGCAATATACAGTGCATCATGTCGGTGTTTTGGAGAGGCGACGGCAGCATTGTGGATGAGGCATTGATCGGAACAGCATCGCGTTTGGAGTTGAGTTGAAATGATTTGATTAACTAGTTAGCGGATTCTCTCGTCTGGAAGGTGTAGCTTAGACAATCAATCTAATCAAGAATCCATTCGCAGAATTCAGCTAAACTCGCGGGATCCAAAAACTCTGCGGCCGGCATCGCGTTTGGAGGGCTCCTTCTATCTGAATGTTGACGTCGACACTAGTATCAAGTTTAGCTTCGCTGCCGTCTCTATCTCTGTCATTTGCAATCGAAGAGGCTTCGTAGTCGCTGTCATCTTGGAGCTCCAGCCGTCGCTGTATGGCATGGACATCATCGTTGCTTTACCTTGACGACGTAGCATTTTAGCTGGCTGGTCCGGTGGTTTGGACCTGCTGTGGCGACAAAGCCGTGAGATGATTTGACCGCTCTCCTGAAAGCTCGTCCGCCAGAATCAGTCGGCTGTGCACTGAATTCAAAGTTCCCGCTCTGAACGTAGTCATTTTAGGCTTAAGACCCCTATTGATCATTGTCGTCTATCCACGCAATTAGGACTGCCTTGCTTTTCTCGCCAGCTTGCATGTCGTGGGGAAGAGCAGAAGCCTCCAAGTCAATCGGGTTCTGAACACCCTACCCCAATATAGTTGTTGTCACATCGATGGAAGCGGTCTGGAAGTGAAAAAGTAATTATGTACTGTTTCAGTCACTTGACCTCCAGGGCGTGAATTATCGCTTTCAAATATTTCATCAGGAAAAAGCGTGAGTGACTGTTGGCGATAGCCACTAAAACCCGACACCGTTAAATACAATTTTAATCGTTTCAGCTTTTAATTTCATTCTCGGGGGCGAACAAAACATTTGATCCACTTGATACTGTATTCACAAGTCACCGCATCATTGTTCGCACGTCAACCAATTGATCTTTTATAGATATTTGCAGGCGATAACGGTTCAAGTCTGCATGAAGGCGCCTGCAAATTATACAGCGTGAAGCAACATACATACGACGGTACTAGACGTATGATCGCTTTATTTAGTAGTATCGAGCGGCCTTAACGGTGTGACCGACACAGTATCATTTCAACATAGGCGCAATGTCGAAGTTCTAGAAAACGATTTGCTACAAACTGCACGGACAGGACAGCAGCAACTCGCACAGCAGAGGATTTATGTGGTGAGGCTTCGAGTGTTCTAGAATAGCTCATATGCAAGCGAGTAGCAGAAATTCTTAACTAACATGATCACTTTCTATTTTGCATCGTCAAGTATACGCGCAATCGTTATTGGTTATGAGCCCAACGACACCGGGTCCGAACGACGTCCTCACGGACGAGAACTACTTCATGTGGAATTCTGCGCCCGTATGGCGCTTGCGCGCAAGGATCTATTGGAGCACATTAAGGTGAAGTCAGAGTCGGCGGTGCAACGGGATGATCCCAGGTGGAAAGCCGAAGATATGAAGGCTCTGGCTGTGCTCGTGAAAATGCTCTCACCTACGTACCAGTCAATGGTGAGAGAGTGCAAGACGGCGAATGATGCGTGGGAGACGCTGAAGAACTTCTTCTCTAAGAAAAGTCTGCATAATCGAGTGCAGCTCCGAAAGCAGCTGTACGAGTTTGCGATGGAGAGTGGAGCGGACCTGGTGGAGCACATGCTAAATTTTGATGAACTTTGCCTGAAACTTAGTGCTGCCGGTGACAACGTGAACGAGGACGAGAAGATGGTATTCCAGCTCGGCAGCCTCCCTTTCGAATATGATGCTATGGTGCGTATCATTGAGACGCAAAGCGAGACGACACTACTGGATGCAAAGGAGATGCTCCGTCGCGAGTTTGAGACGTTGCAGAAGCGAGAGCAAAGGAGACGGCGTTCAAGGCAACTGCACAACGAGGAGGTGGTCGTGGAGGCTACCGTGGACGTGGACGCGGCCGTGGTCGAGGCCGAGGTGGCAATCGCTGGAATGGTGGGAAAAACCGCGGTACCTTCCCTGGAAAGTGTTTTGAGCGTGGACAGAACGGCCACAAACAAGTGGATTGCCCTGTGAAGAAGACGCGAGATGATGGAGATGAATTTGAGTTTTCTGCGACGTGTGAGACGACTACAACGTGCAAGCCCTGGTTGCTGGACAGCGGCGCCAGCTGCCACATGACTGGTGAACGCGGCGATTTTGATGAATTTCGAGAGTTGGCGTCACCGATTACAATTACAGTAGCGAGTGGAGAGCGTCTAGCTGCAAGAGGAAGCGGAACGGTGCGATTTGCGCTTCGGAATGGGTCAAAAGTGAGTTTGACGGACGTTTTGTATGTGCCCATGCTGGATAGAAGACTTGTGTCGGTGCCTGCATTGACTGCTCGTGGAGTTCTCGTGCAGTTTGAGCACGGTAAGGCCACACTAGTGATGAATGGAAATGTGGTGGCTGTGATCCGGAAGGAGGGCAAGTTGTTTGCTTGGAATGTACAGCAGGAAGGACAAGAAGAGGCTCTTGAGGCGGTCGTGAAGCGAAAGAGCGAAGCGGATAGTGCGTTGTGGCACGCACGATTTGGTCACGTGTCGGATACCAAGTTGAAATTGATTTGCGCTGCATGTGATGGTAGCCAGAACTTCCTCGACAAGATGGTGGCATGTGTGGAGGTTGTGCCTGCGGGAAGATGCCGACAAGTCCGTTTGCGCACCGGTCTTGCAGTGAAGTGAAGACGTCTCAGCCGTTCGAGATCGTGCATTCCGATGTTATGGGCCCTATTAAGCCTGTGTCGAAGGGTGGGTCACGCTACATGCTCATCTTCATCGATGACTTCACGAGATTTGTCCACGTGTACTTGATTCCCAACAAGGTTGTGGTATTTGACAAATTCGAGGAGTTTTCGCGTTAGTGGCTACCCAATATGGACGGCGAGTGAAGTGTTTGAGGAGTGACAACGGTGGCGAGTACGTCAACAAGCGATTGAACGCGTTCTGCGTGAAGCACGGAATTGTTCACCAGACAACGACACCGTACTCTCCGCAGCAAAACGGTCTTGCAGAGCGTATGAACAGAGATGGCGCGATCGATGCTGCACGGCATGCAAGTTGAGCGAAAATGGTGGGGAGAAGCTATCATGACCGCGGTGCATCGCGTCAACAGAATTCCGATTACGGCTCGACCTGGTGTGAGTCCATTTGAGGTTCTAACTGGATCCAAACCAGTGGTGGACTATCTGCGAGTGTTTGGTGCAAAAGGGTCCGTCCACATTGACAAGGTGAAGCGGACAAAACTAGACATGAAAGCGCGCCGCTGTTTGTTTCTTGGGTACGCTGAAACTTCGAAGGCATATCGTGTGGAATCTGGATGACGAACGCCTAGTAACGTCGCGATCGATTGTGTTAGATGAGCGAGCTGCCTCTGGATATCGCGACGCGATTCTTGACGAAGGCCGTGCTAACAACAAGTTGGTTGGTACTTTTGGCGGTGACGACATGGGTAGGAAGCGCACTAGTGATGACAATCCACCAAACCAAGTGCTGAGGCCATGGAGATTGATGAGACAGCGGATGATGTCGCCGTGGACATGGAAGTAGACCCGGTTGAACCCCGTGAGAAGCAAGTGTCGGCAGTCGTCCCGATTGAGGGGAGAGGAGAGAGATTTAAGGCATCGAAACACCTGCCGTCATGCCACAACATCCCGCTCACATCGCTGATGAACGTACAGGTACTGCTACCTTGATACCACGCGAGACGGTTCGTCAAATAACTGCGAGTTCAGTTCCACGTGTACCCCGTATTACGGCAACTTCCAGTGTTCCTCGAATTCAACAAGCTACACGCGAGAAATCAGCATTGGTCCCACAAAACACCCGCTATTTTACCGACTCAAGTGGCGATCAGCTGGTCTTTAGTGGTGGATCTACAAAACCTCAGTCGCTTTCGCATACCGCTCCACGGCTACTCACAAATGGTGATGATCCTGACCCTAGAAGTGGCGTTCCCTTGCTGTCGGATGCGCCTGCAACTACAACTCGGAGTGGTAGTGACACTGATGTACCTGAACCTAAGCGGCAGCGCGTTGACGAATATGAAATCGCGCTGGCGGCGACAGATGTACCGCAAAGTTACGCTGAAGCGATGTCGTCACCAGAATCTCAGCAGTGGAATGAGGCAATTAGGCGAGAAATCCGAGCTCACATTAGAAATCACACGTGGGATGTTGTTCGTCGACCACCAGGAGTCAAAGTTATCGGGCTCAAATGGGTTTTCGCGCATAAGTTTGACGAGAAAGGACAAATTGTACGCTTCAAGGCTCGCTTGGTCGCTCTTGGGTACCTGCAGACGCGTGGAATTGACTACTTCAGCACCTACTCTCCAGTGGCCAGTACAAATACCATTCGGGTGTTCCTTGCGGAGTGTTGCAACTTGAGTTTGATCACCCGCCAGTTCGACGTCGAGACCGCGTTTCTTAACGGAGTCTTCAGCTACCGATGACACTGAGTAATAACGCGAAGATCCAGCCGATCCACCGGTGCGTGGGCGTTCAGTACCGATCAGAACGACTCCCACTAATTCCTTCAGCAAGTCGACCAGCTGTACGAGCATACTCTTCCACTCGGACAATTCCCAGTCGTACACACTCTCAACCTCGAACACACCCACCGCGCAGCCGGCGGCTCTCAAGACATCGAAAGTGGCATGGACGGCGTGGAGCACTGACGTAAGTCCGGCGACGTTTGAATCGGGTACGGGCCCCGTCAGCTTGCCGATCAGCTTCGGCTGCAATAGCTTCAACATCGGGTTCTTCGACAAGATCCGCGACAACTCCGTCTTGCAGAGCTGGCGATCCAGCTGCTCAGGGGTCGGTTGACGCCCCAGCTTCTTCAGGCTTGCCTTGCGCGCGGCGAGCGATCCTCTTCGGTGTCGGGCGCACACATCTTTGTCTTTGTTGACTTATTCAACTTGCGCTTCGCCATCTTCTTCGACTTCTTCGAGCCTTGGGGATCTTCATCGGCGTTTGCTGGCCCTCGGTCTTAACAGACCGAGGGCTAACTGGATCTCGGGGTGAATCGAGACCCATGGTGGCTCCGGGTGGAGCAATATCGGGGACTGAGAAGGCAGCTTCGTAAGCCGCTTCTTCATCACTGGCCTCGCGGCCTGCCGTGGGCGTCCCCTCGAAACCCGGTGGCGTGAGGGTCTTGCTTCTGCGAGCTCAGATGTCATCGACGATCCTCCGATCGACGACGCTCGCGCCTCAGGTTCCTGCTTGATGCGAATACCGTCTTCTGGACTAGTAGTCCCGGGTCGCGGCACCATTGTGGTGGAGTGGCTTACCAGAAAATCCGATCTCGGATCTGAAGGCAGGGGATCTCCAGCTCACAAATGCGACGTCACCTCGGTTAAAACGACGTCGCGTTTTCCCAAGACTTGACTAACGTAATTCCAAAGCGCTATAACGCAGTGGGCAGGAATATAACCTTGGTACTTGAGGTCTTGGTTAGTAGCCGTGGGAGGATGGGCTTCCCACACTTCCGGTTGTCTTCTTCTCTTCTCTCCTTCTAGACCGGCTGATCCCTATCGCTTGATCAGTCGGTCTTCCGCACACGCGCTCTCTCTCTCCGTCAATCGCTCGGCCCTATCGCTTGCTCTGCGTAGACGTCTCTATTTATAGTGCCGTTCTCGTGACACTTCGGGGTTGGATGGATCCACACAACCGACAACTCGTAGCGCCCGACCCCACCCTATAGATTGCGGTTCGGGGCGATTCTTCTACGAGGGGAGGCTGGCACGAGGCAAAGTCGAACTTGGGCGGCACGAGGGTATATTATCGCTTGTCTGCCGGTGTGGACTTGTGTCATTCGTAGCTAAATGCGGACTGAACTAAAACTATCCGTTTGTTGGACACGCGTCAGTCTCTGGGCTCTTTGGTTGGCTCCGGAGCTACAGTTCCCAGCTGGTTTAGCGTTTCTGGGGTTGTCGCTCTTGATCGATCTGCTGCAGGCATCCCTCGGGTCGGCACACATCAAATTCTGGGCTGGGCTTTGAGCCAGCTCTTGGATCCCCATAGTCGTAACCATCTGTAAAGATCAGACGTCGGATCGTAAAGATCTGTACCCATATCGTCGGATCGCCAGTCGTACTTGATCGGGGATCTGATGTGATCAGACGCCGTACTTATTTGGAGCGCCCCATTGTGATTGTTCTCTAGTCCCGACCACTCCATCTCCGCGCGGACGGGGCGCTCCCGTCAACCCGCTACACCACAAGTGACGAGATAGCTGACAAAATTCGTGACGAACTTGTTGAACACTTCACGCTGAAGTCGCTTGGAGAATCTCGATAAGTGCTGGGCATGGAGATTCAGTACGCAGCGGAGAAGGGGAGCTTTTGCTCAGACAGACGCAGTTCATTGCAAAGATGCTGGAGAAATTTGGTCTGCATGGATGCAATCCTGTTCGAAACCCTATGGTTCTAGGTCAAGATTTAACTCCTGACGTCTCACACAATGATCACCGCAATCGCACCGAGTATCGCGAGCTGATTGGATCTCTTCTCTACATCGCTAACGCAACAAGACCGGACATTAGTGCTTCTCTATCTACTCTGTCCCAGTTCCTCGAGCAGCCTCGTGAAATGCACTGGCGTGCTGCAGTTCGGGTGCTCAAGTACCTCAAAGGTACAATTCTCATGGGATCTTGTTTCAGCGTTCGGCTCGTTTCTCACTACAGACCTTTGCTGACGCAAATTGGGGCGGTGATAAAGGAAGTCGTCGCTCTACGTCTGGTGTGCTACTGATGCTTGGGGAGGACCTGTCGTGTACAAGAGTAAGCGACAACCTACAGTTGCCTTGTCACCTGCAGAGGCGGAATACGTGGCATTAGCACTAGCGGCTCAAGAAGTAATTTGGCTTCGGTATTTGCTTACCGAAATGGGATTCAAGCTTCGTATTGCGTCAACGATCTACCTAGACAACTAGTCGGCCATCAGCATCGCGACAATTCATGGATACACGCCGCGAGCGAAACACATTGACCTTCGTGCACACTTCGTCAGAGATCATGTTGAAGCGGGTAACATTAAGCTGGAGCACGTACCGTCGAATGAGCAGCTGGCCGACTATCTTACCAAAGCGATTCCAACGCCGCAACTAGTGAATCTTCGTGAGGCGAGTGGTATCACAAGCTCGACACTGCAGAGTGCGAGTTGAGGGGAGTGTCGAAGTTCTAGAAAACGATTTGCTACAAACTGCACGGACAGGACAGCAGCAACTCGCACTGCAGAGGATTTGTGTGGTGAGGCTTCGAGTGTTCTAGAATAGCTCATAGGATAGCGAGTAGCAGGAGGTCTTAACTAACTGATCACTTTCTATTTTGCATCGTCAAGTATACGCACAATCGTTATTCGCAATATTGATCCGACAGTGACCGCGCAGTCCACTAGCGCTACGCGGTGACGAGAATCGGTGAGGTACGCCGAGTAGCGGCGGTACAAGTCTGCGTACGATTTGTTGTTGGGGACGTTGGTTTTGAAGACGCCATTCTGAACCTTCGCAAAATTCATTCCTTTTGAGATATCGTTTATTCAGTTCTTTTGGACCTTCTTGAACGACTTGTCAACGGACAATTCGCAGCAATTTCTTGATCTTGGCATCTGCCTTGGCCTATTTGATATCTGTTTGAGCGTTCTTGATGACCGCGCCACCGCTGCTAAAATTCTTGAAAGGCGAAAACGAAAATATTCCTACTCGATACGCAGCGTTGTTGATTCTAGTGGCTTCGAGACGTCTTGCTCCGCTGCTGTGATCGAGGTCACGTGTAAAGCTTCGTGGCATCAGAACCTAAGCGTCTTCCCCATTTGCTGCGCTTTATTGCTGCCTTCCAGAAGAAATCGTTGTAGTAATCGCCAAAACTAGTCATTTCCAACTCGCTCCCCCATGCAACCAACAAATTATCGTTTAATGCCCCGCGCTTCTTCTCCAGTGCCAAGATGAATAAAATCGGGGCGGTTGGGCAGCCTTGCCGAATGCCACTGGTCGACTTGCTTCCGTTGGCCAGAAATCACACGGTGGTGTTTCATGGATTCGCTTAATAGCTCGCACAAACTGTCCAGGATAACCTTTACGTCGAAGTATCTTCAGCATATACTGACGATCCCGAGAGTCATACGCCTTTTGGAGTCCAGCAGTAGCACCATCACATCCTCTTGGTTAGGATTGCCCAGAGCCATTCGCTGCGCTACTTCAAATAGCCACCGTGTGTCATGAATTGTGCGCCTCGCCACGAAACCGTTCTGGTTCGGGAGAATGTATCCTGGTAAAGTTGGGCTCGCGCGACTTGCTACAGGCGAAAAGTGCAACTAGTCTGGACCGTATTCAGTTTGGACTCGCGTACAGTCTGGACAGTTGTTATCTGGAAAATCGCCGCGTGGGTCTTCAAGCGAAACTAAATACGAGATTTTGCGCTTTCATTCTCTGTCATTGTGTTAAAGCTGATTATCAGCACCACATGGTTTTGACTTTTCTTATCACTTAACAGCGATTCGATCATCAGCATGCGTATATCAAGAACTCCAGTTTCAGCAGCCCAAGAACCCATGAGCAGTGTGAACAGCGTCGCCACGAACAACTGCAGTGGATGCGGCGAAGGTGTTTCGGGGTTTCGCACACGTGTGACCTATGCGGCAGAAAAGAGCCATGAATCTTGCGCCGAGCCGCAGGAGGAGAAGCAAGGCGGTCGTGTGCAGTGCTGTGATTGCCACCGAGGATCGAAATCAAGTGCTCAACCGGAATGGGCTGCTCCGGCTAAGTCCACAACGTATCAACGCCTCTCTTTGGTACAATTCAGTTGACGTTAAGTGAGTTTGCAATGATAGACGAGCTTTGCATCCTAAAGACTGTGTCAGTGCAGCGAGAGATAAATCAACCAGAAGAAAACGTGGAAATCAAGTAGCTCCGCAAGCAATAAAGTAAGCAGTGAGGCAAGCATAAAAGCATGTCGTAAACCAGCAGTAGAGCAAGTAGTACAGTGAGCAATGCGACAAGATGCAAAGCAAGCAGCGCGGCGAGCAGCGAGCAGCAAAGCAATCGATGTGGGAAGTGACAAGGGCGACGAGGCTGAGACAGGATGGGTCGGCGTTGACAATGAACTTCTTAGTAAGAACCAGTGTCAGTCCTTTTGGGCTTCCCCAGATGCATTCAACAGGCCATCTGCTGTATAAGATCAAGAAGCAGATCCCTCCAAATAAGCGTCGGGGAAACGGAAGCGCCGGCCACACGTATGTGCTACACTGTCCGATCGAACTCGCGTGGTAATATATATGCAGAAGTTGTGTGTAGGTGATGAAAGACATTTCATCTCGAAAGCAGTGCACGCACACCGGGCCATATTTCGCAGCAAATACAAGGCCAATATTCAGAAAGAAAGGCGCTGGTGGAAGCGTCGTGACGAAACATTTGACGTCGAGTGGTGGTCTAAACCCTTGGCGGCGAGAGTGCAGTCAGGGGTGAGAAAGCCCCTCGACATGAAGGCGCTGCCTTGGAGAGGATCAAACGTGCGCAGGGCCGACTGGATCCGCAACTATGTCCCATGTGCTTGTACAAGTCCTCAGGCTCCTCCATCTTGATGTCAGGCCCAAATCTCATGTTTCGGATTGCCTCCACTTCTTCTAGGCTTGTAGGTAAATACCGCACTGGGTTATACTCTTCGTAACCTTCATCGTCTGACTACATTTCGAGTTCATCCAAGGGGTCTGATAGCACCAAATCCTTATCCTCCATTTCAGTCGTTAAATCACGCCACACCGGTGTTAATGACAGCGGTGTCAGCGTTTGATAGTTGTCGATACCGCGCTGTATGGGAGAAAACACAACCAGTTTTCCAACAAAATCTGCTGAGTTGTCGGTTGCGGTGGCATCCTGACGGATGCCTCCATACTGAAAGTGTTAGTTGGCCCATCACTTTGATGTTCTTGCTTATTGATTGCAGCACCAGCTGCCTTGAAATGTATCTGAATATATTGCCTCCGCTCCTCCTCGCTCAGTGTGTTGCAGTTGGCCGTGATGACGCTTTGACGCGTGCTGGGTACTGTTTGCCTCGCTGGCGTTGCGGGCAAGGATGATGCGGTGCTGCGCCCATGGTATCGATCTTCACGAATATGCCAATTAAAGAGTTCGGGTGTAAGGAGTAAAAAACGAGTTGTGTTGACGACAGATAGTGTAACACACTTAAATGGCCACCTTTTGCTCACGTAATTAACGGGGGAGGACTTCCATTTCGTGTTTAGGATGTTTTTACTATAGAAACCGCACTGGAAGCAGTCAAATGGACTGCCTATCTTCCTTAGAACTTGCACGTTAGTCTTTTCCTCCGTCCAGCGTATGGGTCCTGATCCGTAACAGCGGATCCTCTCTGTGCGGTCGATCTGGGTTGTCTTCATACGCCAGTCAGGTCCTTGCCTCCGTCACTTGCCTGGTAGGTCCACTGATCTGTCGACAGCTATACCTTGGTCATTCTTGTCAGACATCTGGGGTCCACAGCCTGCTACATAGGATCTGCTAGGGCATCTTGTCAGACGTTTGCGATTGTCCACGCTCCGGTAGGTCCCCAGCCTGGTACAGTGGGTCACACTTATGGGTAGGTTGTCATGAGTCCGGGTGCCACACTCCAAGGCGGATTCATATCCGGGTTGCTGTGTTGCTCTGGGGAGGGGAATTCATGAGCATCGAAGTCCCCAAGTCCTCTATGCGTTGGTCCTGGAGCAAGAACGTCCCGGGGTCACCAGCCCCGGTACGTTGTGGTGTGAGAGATCTTGAACACGTGGCCTTTCATGCTTTGGTGGGGGTTGTCTCGAAGCGTGACAGTTCACTGGGCCTATTGCGCCGTGGTGGAGAAATCCTTGGACACACGAGAGGGTTTCCAATCCTCTCGTGTACTAGCGGGTGTTGATCTTGAACGCGAAGGGTCCGCCGAGTCCTGCGCGCTATGCCTTATTTTCTGTGTACTCACATCAAATTCCAAACCAAACCAGCTACAGACGGCTGCGACCGTCGCACGTTATGAATTGTTTTCAAGTCGCTACTACTGTCGGCTGTGGAACGAGTGCCGCATCGAGAATGTTTGTCTTCCCGCAATTTGTTGTTTTCGCAAGGAGAAGGTGCCATATCTTACCGAGTTATATTATATTGTATAGTGAGAATGAGTTGAATAATACCGCGTGGAGAATCGTTGATCAAAGTACAAGCTTCTACTCTGTCCGAACATATGTCCGTGCATTGGATTAGAGTCTAATCGCGCCATCAACGATGACGAGTCGATCGCATGAACTGCATTGTCCCGGACAATTGTCCGAACTGTACCGGTAAGCATCTTCACATTTGCTCTTACAACAACAAGCAAGTTCGACGTCATCTGGGAAGACTCTTCTCCATGCGTCTACTGGTGCCGCGCTTCGTTCTCGCCATCACGACGGTTGCCATGCTGGCAATCGGTCCGCTCGCCTCGGTTGCAAGTGTTGACGACATCGACACCTTGACGATGGGATCGCCAGGGTTGGCACGCTCACTCAAGGCGGTGCCAAGCACCGAGGCAAGACGTCTACGCGGCTTCGAAACACTTGATTCCGACCAAGAAGAGAGACTGTCGCTTTCGTCCATCAAGAACGCGCTTGGTGTGAAGAAGACACCACCTGAAGTCAAACAAGCCTAAGAGGCGCTCAAACTCACCGAAGCTGAAGCCAAGCTCAAGGAGAACATGCAAAGCGACAAGTTCATCGTCAATACGTTCAAAACTGTCTTGAAAGGCGTGGATAACAGCCGCAAGACAAGGATAGATGAGCCTCAGCGGATGATCATCCCCGAGAATCTCAAGAGGATCGTCGACAAGGCGGCGGAGGACGGGGCGTACATGTACAAGGTGTTGTGGGCCTTGAAGAACCGTAAGGTCCTTCCCAACACCGTCTGGATCACGCTCAAGGTCCCCAACAGCCCTACGTATCGCAACTTTTACGATCGCTACGAGGCATTGTTTAAAACGGCCTATTAGAGCAGCAGGGGCTTCGTCGGATAGATAACAAAGGAGTTTGTGTCTGGGACTTCGTTCTATCCATTCAATACGAAGTTCTTGCTGAAAGCGATGGCTGAGGAAATACATAAACGGTTGGCAGCGACAGACAACACCATCTCTTTCTCTTACCTTCCCTCTCGAGGAACCCTAACGCTATAGCAACAGGAGTCGTGTCCGAGCATTAAATTGAAGCAGTAGTCGAAGACGCTACCGACTTTACACGCAAAATCCATGTAGCAAGTCACTTTTCGTGGCTTTCAGAGACAACGCTATCGTCGGAATCATCAGCTTACAGTTCACGCTAGCGTCGTAATCATTTTGTCAGCATTCACTTTTGAATTTGAAGCAAGTTCCTTTGCAGCAGATACATCCATGCGGCAACCCGTTTATTAGTACCTCAGTCGGAAATGATACTGCCAGTCACTACTCAATCTGCGGCCTTCGATTCAAGATCTTCTTCAGCGCTTATACGAAGGTTCTCCTTTCTCGGATGCGAAGCCCCCCGCATCCCTGGCATCTAGTACGAAGAGGTGACTTGCTGCCTGGAAAACTTGGAAAGGAACTAGACTGCTACGACATTATCCGCGAGGCGGCACTTTATAGCACCCAGGAGGAAATGCTTCTTCGTGGAGGCTTTCTTCAATTCTAGCTCATCGAAAACCATGCGGGTGAGAGAAGGAACCAAACCGTCGTGCTTTCTGGTTTGGCGAAATCTGGGTTCCTCGTGAATGAGCCGCTTACAGACCTCCATGTAATTCCTGATAGTTTAGCCAATTCTTAGGAAAACACAACTAGGTAATTAAATTCTATCCTACTACTCTATTTTCGGTGTGGCGATTCAGCACCAGTTTACCGCATGTTCCAATCTCGCAATATCAAATCCGAATGCTGATGAACCATATTATGGGGCATTCTGTTTGAAATTGATTTTAAAACATCGTGCACCTTGCTTTCACTCGCATGTAGCCATGCGTCGATTCTTCTACCTGCTTACGATCCCCATAACCTATTGTTCGAGCTAGCGGCTCGGCATCCACCACGAAAGCCACAACATCAAGCTACGAAACTAAGGAGGCACTATTCCGATGAGATTTCTAAACAAGTGACACAGCCAACTCTGACCAAGAAGAAACACTTTCGTTTCGTCGATCAAGAAGGTGTTAATGACCTTCTACAGCATTTGGTTTTATGCTATTTTTCCTATAAAATCCTAATACTTACTAAGACGCGATAATACTCCATTATTCGTCTGTCTGTGATGAAGATTGTTTTTCAGTGAGGTACATTGGTGTCATTTAGCTCTGTTGACTAACGACTCTCAATGGCCTTGTCGACAGTCGTCCCTATCCGCCTGTCCCAATTACCCTAGTGCAGCTTCCCCCTAGAGCCGCCTTGTCTGTGATGAAGATTGGATTCTTGGTGCAGTTGTAATGTCAGAATTCCTGATAGGCCTTCTTTGTCGAGAGATCCATTATCTCCATGGAGTTCACAAGTCATCCAGTGTTTGCTAAAAAAATACTTCTTTGGAGTCTTGGCTATCATGTTTACCATTCCGATGTCTTTAGTTTTGAAGAAGACGCTGGCTCCTTCGATTGATTCCAGTGTTCGGCTTCTTGATGCTGATAGTTTTTCCATCCGCTCCCAACGCCTGTGGTTAAATTGTCTTCTATTTCGTGTCTAATTTTTTTCTATAGAGGCGAAACAAAACAAAGGAAGAGTTGTAATATTTGCCCCCAAAAAGTTTCGAGAAGTTGTTGTATGCCCTCGTAGTTTCGCTTTGCTAATATGCCCCTCCCGAGGGTCGCAGCGGCGTTGCATGGGAGATACCCCAATCTACCGCCGAACCAAGTTGCGCCGCATGACATGGAGATGGTCACAAACGAAGAGTTGATGGAGCAAAGCGACGAAAAGGATGATCAGAGCGCGCACAAATTCTTCGTTAGCCGGGGGGATCCCAGCAAACAAGCATTCCACGGGCAGCTCGAAATTGCGTTCTTGTCTACAAGCATGGGCGCCACAACATCACGCGAATGGCCGCCATGATTTTTGATGTTGAGGCGGACTCAAAAGCGTACACTGTCGACTTGGATGAGAAGACGTGTACGTGTCTTCGTTTCCAAGATAGTATGCTCCCTTGCTTGAACGCCATGACTAGGAGTCGTGCTCGTTCCAAGTTTTAGTGTGAAGTCGTGTGTGTTTGTTTAGCTGCGCGCTGGAGCTTTATATGAATGAATATCCCAATTATCCGCGTTAGTTCGATGCAGATGTTTACTACGCCCGACGTATCTATCTAAATCGCTTGTATCGAGGCTTTTAAATGTCTTCAAAGTTTGAAGTTCAAACGTCTTCGAGATGGATTGGCAGCGACTCGAGCTTGCCTGGCTACATATACCTTCTTCAAACCGGACAGCATGTTGTTGGTTCTCCCCAAGAGTGACAATAGGAGATGGTGTTGTCTGGATAACACACCGCATACTTTCGAATTTGCCACTACCAAACGACTATACATTATCGATCGTCGCTTTCAGCAAGAACTTCGTATTGAATGGATAGAACGAAGTCCCAGACACAAACTCCTTTGTTATCTATCCGACGAAGCCCCTGCTGCTCTAACAGATTTTTTAAACAATGCCTCGTAGCGATCGTAAAAGTTGCGATATGTGTTGCTGTTCGGAACCTTGACGTTGACGTCCTGTGCGTGCTGCAGTGTATTTGCGCAGCCGTCACAGTTCTGTTGCTAACTTTGGATCGACAAACCGGTGGTCTTGACGGTATTGTATCTATCTACCGGTGGTTGCTTGGAACTATGCCGGTGTTGTCGTGTGCGTACATGGCGACGCTACTTGCTGGAAGAGGAAGCGCGTTGTTCGTAGGATGTTGGAGAACGAGTTAAATGTTGTGCAGTCAGTGTTACCAGCATCTTCTCCATCGTACTGCAACAATACGGACGCCTAAACACTCAGAACTCGCTCTGTCCAAACTTCGAGTTCGGGATCACTTTTAGAACTCGCCTACTTCGACTACAAACTCGTTCCGACCAAACCCAATCCCTTTGACATTTTCCAGCACGGTTTTACATAGGCCCGTGCCACGCTCTGAGCGCGTTCGAGAAGGTGTCGGGATTGACCCTAGCGTTCTTCAAGGCCTGAAACACCTCCTTCTCGAACGCCTCGTCCTTCCACATCTTGTTGAAGATCCTGTTCATTTTTTTAGGGCTATCGTTCGCTGAGCCATATTCGTTACCTTGCGGGTTGTGGAAACGTATTTATCGGCCTGTTTGAACGTGTCGACGATGAATCTCTCTCTGCTGCATCTTCTCCTTGAGCTTGGCTTCGGCTTTGGCGAGTTTGATTGCCTCTTGAGCTTGTTTGAACGCCTCTTCCTTCGACATCTTGGCGATGAAGGCTTTCCTTGTCTGCATGTACTTCATCTCGAGCTCGGCTTTAGCTTCGGCGAGTTTGATTGCCTCTTGAGCTTGTTTGACTTCAGGCGGTGTCTTCTTCACGCCAAGCGCGTTCTTGATGGACGAAAGCGAAAACGACAGCCTCTCTTCCTCGTCTGCGTCGGCTGCTCCGAGGCCGCGTAGGCGTCTTGCCTCGGTGTTTAGCACTGCCTCGAGTGAGCGTGTCAAACTTGGCGATTTCATTTTCAGGGTGTCGATATCTCCAACACTAGCAGCTGAGGCGAGCGGACCGATTGCAAGCATGACAACAGTCGCTACTGCGAAGACGTAGCGGAGTACCGGTAGACCCATGGAGAAGACGTAGGATTGGCTTGTTGCGGAGAGGGCAAGTTTGGAGATGACACCAAGCTAACGGCCAGTTACGGGACAATGCAGTGCATGTGACCGGCTCGGTTTGAGTGATTGCGGGAACAGCTGGACGAAACTCCAATCCAATGCACGAACACCTGGGTCTGACTGGTCTGATCGACTGCGGGGTTTAGCCACTCTCAATCAGGTTACCAATACACTGTACATCGGGCTACGATAGTATAATATACGAGTTATATTGTAACTCGGCTCGTAGAGAGCGTTTGAGATCGCTATTTTGATACGATATAGCTCCAGCACCAGTCGGCTGTACAGTATGACAGCCCACAGCTCAAGCGCAAGCTTAAACTCTCGCTGAAAGTCGATAGCAAAGCATGTGGCATGAATGTGCCTATAATACACTCCTTAACTTTAGGCGCGTCGGTCCAGCAGATCCCTTTGAGTAGACATACAGTTCGGGGTCGGAGAGCTGGAGATGATTCAGATGCCTTACTTGTTTCCTGGTTGTTCTTATGGTTGAGGGGGGCTATTCTGAAATCTGATCTGTTGAATGATGATTGAATTTGAATCCTAGTACCTTTAATAC
Source organism: Phytophthora quininea (assembly GCA_011947345.1). Classification (NCBI taxonomy): domain Eukaryota; phylum Oomycota; class Peronosporomycetes; order Peronosporales; family Peronosporaceae; genus Phytophthora; species Phytophthora quininea. Next base: position 46,254 of record JAAVTG010000095.1, on the reverse strand, counting down.
TGTGTTACCTAGCGTGGAAGTTGTTGTACTATATCTGCAGGTAATTGAAGACGGGATGGGGTAGTCGGTGGAACTCCCAGGAAGTTGGCCGAAGTCTATTTGGTAACTTGACAAGTGATCTACTCTCTACTGGGGCCCGGGTTGGAGTCCAGTTGTGCTTGGTTGGCTGGCGCTCCAGTCAACACGGTTGTCGTTATTATCAACACGTTTGGCGTTATTGTAGTGAACCTAGGACTCGTTATGCACGAGGTCAGCAGCTTGGCAGCGCTGCCGTTAGTAGCTTGGCTGACTGGGTACAGTACGCCTCGCACTAGAATAAGCTCGCTCAAATTGCCTGCCCATACGGCTTTCATGCAAGCGTTTTCATGGTCTTTGAATGCTTTGGCGATGAAGTAGTCGCCCCTGATCAGCGTTTTGAGCTGGGTTTCCGCTTTGGCTTGTTTGAGATCTGCCTGGGCTTTCTTAGCGGCAGCTCGAGCTTGCTCGGCTTCTGCAGCCATCTTTTTAAACGATTCGTACCACCGCCAGACATCTTCTTATTGGGCGAAAACGAAGCCCTTTCTTCTTGGCTCGCTGTTTTGTCGGTGCTAACTTTTCGAGGCCATCAATAGCTGCATTGTCCACCAAACTCTCTCGCCAAGGCGACCAACAAGTTCATGCGTTTGCCGATATGATATTTCACTTGGTCTTTGTTGCGACAGCTGCCTGTTTGGTGGTCGGTAGCCCACTCTCCTCGGCTGTAAGCGCCGAAGAGACTGCACTCGACCGTGACCAAAGCCAGACGTCTACAAAGTCACCAGCGTCTGTTAGCGAATTGAATCGGAGCTTACTCGTACAAAATGAAGGGTCATCACGATCCCAACACCATTTCTAGTGAAACAGTCATGCATCGATATTTGCGCTGTGAGTTCTCCCGATGACAGGAGGAAGTTGAATTGATTAACTGTTTAGCGGATTTCTCGTCTTAAGGTGAATAAGCAATCTATCCGTGAGAGCTACGTTCGTGTCCAAAAATGACATGAAGCTGAGCATGCCAAACCAGAACTGAAGTGTAATGAACTCTTGAGGTCCTCCCGTTCCTGGAGTAGCCGCTAGCTCGTGTGCTGACCCTGCGTTGGATCCGATGGGCCGTCCGTCACTAACGCCAACACCGTTACAACTACTGGCCGACAGAGAACCAACTGGGCTCCCTGTGCCGGTGCGTGCCCTGACCGACACTGCCACCTATTTATTATCCTTTCTCGACAACAACTGTCCTGCCTGCTCTCAACCTTGCAGCCCTTGGCACCTCGCGAAGCGAATTCCCTGCACGCCTGTCCTTACCACTTGGAACACACTGGCCCCTTACATCGCAGTACGGAGACTCGAAGACACACTGTTCCCCTCCCGTTCGTTCGGTCCACGCTAGCACCGTCCTGCACAGCCACCGCTGGCATCAACAACACCAACCGTCCTTCCTGCCTGCACATCACCTTGCAGTCCTTGACAGTATCAATTGCCGCAACGCCGGTCACGGGTCGGTCGACTGCTCCCGCTTCAGTGTCCACCGTCGAGGCTACCACCGTCGTTCTGCTGGGCGCCAACCTGGTCATGCAATCGTGCAAGACGTCTCAAGACTAGCCAGAGCTGGTCTGCGTCCTTTGGCGCGCTAGGCGACTTACAAACAGTTTCAATCACCAATCACCAGTGTTTTATACTGTCCATCTCCGTGTTTTATTGGGTGATGTCTAAAAGATGGCTATATCAACCATACTGGAAGCAAGTGTAACAGATGTACCAGCTTGTATCTTACTGGTGGTACCGCCAAAGAGTCGCTGATTGGCGACAAGCGCCACCTACTCGCGGAATAGAAAGTCTCCATCGAAACGCTTTCGTAACGAATAGAAAAGTAGCGGGACCTTCGATCAAGTGTCGACAAACATACAAAATCTCTGCTAAACGACCCAGGTGGCTGCTCTTCACGGGCGTTTTCTAACGCGGCCGATCAATGACGTGCGATAGGTTCAGGACAAAAATACCGTTGACAACGGCGCTACCTTTCCAAGGCACTTTCGTTGGGAGTGTATATATCGATTTTTGGTGCACGACACGGCCGGTTACAGCCGCCACCATACAGCCTGCAAGTCAAAGTGAGGTCAATGCTAAAAATAATCACTAAAACTAGTATGGCAGCATCCTCATTGGCTGGTCGCCCACGGTTGCTAGGGGGCTTCAAGGTATGCATTCCTCCAAAGAACTCCTGAACTCGCTCCCTTTTCTTAGCAGCAATCTCGACGCACTACTCCGGCCTGTACGACGTTCGTTGTCGCTTGGCCAGTGCAAGGCGTTTGCTCACCGCTAACCATGTTGGTGGCAACTTAAACGTGTATGCGCGTGCAGGAATCAGGTCGGTCGGGCGTTCCCAATGAAACGAGAGCGCCAGAGAAGGCACCGACGTCACCAGCGTCAGCTGAAGGAGCTGCAGTGTCAATATCCGGGAAGATGCGAGAACGAAAGAGCGATCAAGCCCAACGGCGAGCACCACTGGCTTTGTGAATTTCACCGTGAACGCCAAAACGCAATGCAGCGAGCTCGCTATAAGCGTGTGAACGCTATGCGGACTTCCAAGGCTTCTCCAGCGCCACCTGTTGAATTGCGCGACAGAAGACACGGAACAAAACTTCAAGGTGCTATTGCATCAGCACTCGGGTCAGGTGAGTAGTATTTTGCTGCTGGGGCAAAGTGTTACTCAGCGCTAACCAATCCACAATAAACTGTACACGCACAGGGGTTGAGCACCAGACTGACGAAGCGCAAAGCGATGGGGATTCGCGGAGTGTCTCGTTGTCAATGCCTGCTAGTCAGGCTTCTCAGACCATTTACGTGGTCATTCAGACCATACCGACACCCGATGCGCAACAACGCGATGTTAACAGCACACCTCAGCCTCGTGCCATTTCCTCATCGCTGGAAGCAATAACCAGAGCTCTTGCCTCTCCATTACAGCCTGTTTCAGGAGGGTCATTCGACACGTCAGTACCCGTTGTGCCCCGCAGTGAAACCCAGACGGCACGTACGCGTATTAGAGTAGTAGCTCATGAGTCGTCGCAGGCAAAAACAAATTGACGTAGGTAAGAAGACAAAACTAAACTAGGAGTTCGTGTCAATTTCTTTTTTTTTTATGTATTAATGGCTGTGGTTCGAATTTCATCTCTACAATGCAACCCACTGCGGCGGTGGATCAGTTCGTCTGGCGATAACAGCAAGGTTGTCTTTTGCGGACTGCTGATACTGGAGCTGACGGCAACCCAGCCAGATGCGTCACAGACCCGCCTTGCTGTCACTGGTGTTCATTTGCCACTGCCAGTGTGCCCGCCGAGGATTTCCCCATCGTGAATACGGGCGCGCTGGTCGTAGCACCGTTTGGAGTCTTTACACATTCAACCCAACGGCGATCGCTTTCATCGTGCCCGTCAACATCTTCACGTTGTCGCCAATACACGCACAGTGGACGGTTGTCGCCTCCAATTCGAACACAGAGGAGGTGTACGGACAGTGAGTGGAAAATGACGCAGTTTTGAGCAGGGTACAGTGGTTGGATCGATAGATGAAGCATGCCTGCATACAATAGCATCCGTAAATGGCGCTACAGGAAAGCGTGCCCGTATCGAGTGAAACTCACCATTTTCGTCTTTAGTGTTGGAAGTACGGACCTGCCCTCTCGGAAGAATAGACCCCCGTCCACGGTCTATTGGGGCTGTGACTGTCCTAATAGTTGTCCGGACACAAAACACTGTGGCCTTTTCGAGCGTAAGCTGCTCGTGTTAGCTGTTAGAAATGGTATCATCACCGAGACGAGAGCGTCTCGTTATGCTGTATTGGGACCTCCTGCATCACTCGCACGACTGGAAGAGCTGCATCAGTCGTTTTTGCATCAACTTCCATGACACGAGCGGATTCGCGTTCAAATTCTACCCTTTTTCCCTGTGTAGTTGTCAGCTTATCTAATGTCAGTCGATGTGTTACCACAATCGCATTTCGATGTGTAATCCGTGATAACGCTACGTATGCAAATGCCACATTTGGGATCGAATTCGAGTGGAAAACGACATACTTGCAAGTTAGACCCTGTACTTTGTGCACGGTCATCGCATACGCCAACCGCAATGGAATTCCTCTACTCACGACGCGTAAATCGCTCGTGTTTTCCCCCAGGACACTTCTTTTGGCATGATCAGAACGATGTTGGAGACCTCTGCAAGCAGTGACGGACCTAAGTATGTGTCTGTAACTTGCACAAGTACTATCGGAAGCTCGCAGTCAGACAGAAATATGAAGTCGTACACGATACAATTAGTTCCATTGCAGAGTCCAGCACCCTGAGCCATATTATAAGTTAGTGTTACCGGCGCTCCAACTGAGAGCGTCAATTTGCTTGCTATGACGCGATCGTGATCTGAATTAGGAGTTCTAGCTTCATTCAGAAGTGCGCTCACTGTCCCTGCGGGAATGTCTCGTTTTGCCGTCAACCTCTTTTGCTGGACAAAGTGCTGCGATAAAAGATTAACCCGTGGATTTAAAGAAGCATCTATACGCTCCTTGTTAGCTGCGTCAACATCAGCATTTTTGTGAGCTATGTGTTTTGCGCCGGATAGCCACGGTGGATCGTTTTTCCCATCTAGACACCGTGTATTGAACAGCGCGACGTCATCCGCGGTCGGTACTTTGTTGCGCAGTCTTCGAAGTGCCGCGAACCATTTTGGATCTAGTTTGCCTCGGTTCTGACTTGTTAGCATGCACACATGCTCGATGCTACTCCACAACTCGCGCCCACGATGTTGGGCGTTGTTGCTAATTTTTGACAGAGGTGTAAATAATGAATAGGGCACAACGAGATCGAGCTGAGCGGCGTCGCCGGTGAAATAAACATCCCTGCCCCCGAATGGTTCATCACAGCGACTTGGCCAAATCTCTCGCATTCGATTGTCAATCCAGTACAGCATACCACATGAAATAACGCTGAACTCATCAATGATAACAAGATGCACATCCTTGAATCGTCCTTGCATATTTTTCAGCTTTGTTGGTCCTGATTTGGTCGTTGATAAAGGTTTATAAGGCATAGAGAATGCAGACCGAGAAAATGACCCCAGCGATAAGGCAGAACATAGGGTGATTCCCTTGATGTTGAACGCGGCGGTCCCCTGACGTGCTAGCAGCAAAACCGTCTAGACAACCTTCGTGTGGCAGTGTGCTCTTCAAATACGGCATGAAGGTCTTTTACGATGTGGCGGATTAACCAAATTATTCCCGATCCTCCCTCACCATTAATTATCGTCCGGAGAGGGCTACAATCTGAACTATCAAGGGAGCTTTTAAAACGCTTGCGCGACTGCTGCATAGCTAGAGAAAAGGGAACCCATTGAGATTCAGCCATAACCTCTATTTTTCTGTGACGCCATCGTTGTTGTTAACAGGGTATCGATAGCGCGAATTAGTCGCAGTTTTGGCGCGAAAAATGCAACCCGACTTTCGCAATTCTGTTTTTTCTTTTAGCCAAGGCTTCAGACACAATTTTTGGAAATCTCTCGCCTCAACGACTGTCTCGGGTGAATAAGCATGCTTGTTAATCCATTCTGTGCGTTGCTGTTGGTTTTCATGAACCACTTCACTGACAACAGGCTCAGTTCGGTGATTATCGCTACCTGCACTAACAAAAACGTACTGTGACACTGGCAGTGTGGAAACAACGCTAGATTCTCTTGAATTCTTCAGCAAATCGAGTTTTTGCTGTCTTGCAATGGTTGCGTTAGATTCTTCTTTCAGTTCACTATTTAACCGGGACTCTTGCTCCGTTAAAAATCGCTCAATGCATTTATCGTCAGTGCGTGGCAGGTCTGTCAATTCTCGCCATGGTATGTACAAAAGATCTCCGAAAAACAGAAATCGGGGTTGGTTGGGTCTGGTTTCATCCACGGGGACTTTTGTATTACGACCTTTTACCGCGTTTTTTAATGTTTCCTTCCCTGTCTAAGCGCTCCCAGACTTCACACTGAGTTTCCTTGCTACTAATCGAGTCCACTAGCTCGAACGCCTCAGCAAAATTTGACAGCGACATATAATCAAAAAAGGCAGAAATCGGTCTGTTCATGTATCCCCGTTCGAGACGCTCCAGTCGAACGTCGGTATTGCTGTCTGATTCAGCTAACTTCGCAACGTCGTGAATATCTCTAACATCGACACGGTAAAAGCGCGAGTTATGACGCAACACCTTGACTTTTGTATCGTTCGAGATTTACTGTGCATCGGTAAATTGCGTAGCAATGTGTATATAGCTTCGGGGGCGCCTACTTCTCGCCCAGAAAGTGTTGTGTTTGCTACACGTTTTAGAATACTGTGATACGACAGGTTAGGATCGCATCGTTTTACGGCCTTTGCAATTATCTGCCTGAAACGGAGTGTATCGGGTTTTGCTTTGCTTACGTATGCTCCTGCATACTCTGCTGCACCAAACGCGTTTCCTATAATCTGAGGTCCATATTTGCACGCCAGGACGACAAAAGGTACGGGGAATAGTTATTTATTGTGGAGTTTTCGCGTTTTAAGTGCACTTTAAGCGTTGGGGTTCCATCCGAGGAGCTACCAGTTTCAAGTGTTGTGTGCACATGCAGTTCTTTTGGAAAACCAAAGCGGCATTCGGGCCCCTTCTTCCGGCAGAACGATTCTGCATTGCGGATGTGCTGTTGCACGCGCTGAACCAATCGTGATAAATCGAAATTCCAATTTTCTGTCCCAACGGAGGGCGGTCGCATCGCTAAAATATCAATTTCACCTTTTCATGAGCAGTACACGTGCTACAAGAGCAATCTTCTAGCTCGCTTAAAGACTTCGACAGAACTGAAATACGCTTATCTACATAGGCAGCAAGCTCGGCGCGACCGTCTTCGGTCTCGGACAATTGCAAGACGTCGGGTGCATTCTTAACCCACAGAAGACAGTGAATGTGAGGGGACCCACGCTGTTGAAACTCGACCCGCCAGAAATGGTTGGTGATCTCACCAAGAGGCTTCGCTTTGCCACACAGAATCTTATCGAAAAAGCTTGAAACCTGCGATTAAAGTGTCTAGCGCTAATATCAGGGTTTTCTACTAGATAGCGACGTCGTTCTAGAAATGAAAGCCGTCTACAATCTTCAATTGTTAGTGCTGGATTGCAGACCTTAGCGAAGTCAGGCCAGATAGTATCTGCTGCACTTAGCGTTAAGAAGAAAGTTGGCCATTTAGAAGGAAGGACACGGTTTCCAAGCATTGTCATGAGATCATCTCGCGCATTGGCCCAATATAAACCGCTTCCACGGACAACCCTGAAAAAGGGCTTAAGTGAGTCCAAAATCTGCATTGCAGCACGTAGCTCTTTATCATCGTGCTTCACGCTATCATCACTTTGTTTTCTACCATGCGCTGAGCCAACACCAGCGGTCTGAACGGCTGCATTACGACTATCCGTTTGCGGGATTCGCCGCACATGACCATCAATTTGACGTCGCTGGATTAGGTTCACGCACAAAAACTTGAAATTCGCATGAATAACAAACCATCTATCGTGCCATTTGATTAAATGTGCACAATACTCACTCAAGCTGTACTCGTGAATCCGCCCCTCGCTGTCATCAAGAGGATTTAAACCACCGCGTCCATCAGGGAACAGTGTAGGGAAGCAGTTTTGCATAAGATGCTTCGTGGTGTATTCATTCATAGGTTCATCGCGGCAACGCAGTTCACCGATAGGATATACTGTACTGGTGGCGTCCATACCAGCAACAGCGCTCATTGCTTTTTCGAGCTCGCTCTGTTTACTTTTTGGGTTTCCTTCAAGCCCGAATGAATCATTCAAATTGTTGAAAGTGTGGTCGGGGACTCCAGCGACATCGTCGCGACTAGAACGCTTACGACAGTTGTCGACGGAGTCAGTGTGGCGATTTATCTGTGGATATTGCGCAGCTTTAGCGTTCTCAGTCAATTCACGCATGCAAGCATACTTTCTGCCACACGAAGTGCACAGCGGGGCAGGAGATTGGGCAGCCTCGGTCGTCCTAATGTCGTCTCTGTGAAGCTCTGTAGCACCAAAGTTTCCACGACAGCCACACAGTAGATATTGTGAGTACGAACCAGCAGATGCAGCTGAATCAACGTAAGCAGACCCTGGGGAGTGAAGAGATTTGTTGTCGTTCTGCTTCAGCTCGTTCACTTGACGTGATGGGCCACTTAGTTGCTGCGCTTCCTCTTCGGTGATCGAAACGCTCGGAACGTCATTGTCAGCATCAATATGCTCGAGCGCGCGTAAGATTTCCTCGAATATGGAAATATTTTCGTACAACGGATTATGCGCGATCAACCAGTGTAGCGCCGCTCGTACCAAATCCGGTCTCACGCGAAAACATTTAGCTGCCTTTTCCGAATTGAAACACCACACCGCATGCTTTCGAAGGCCTCAGCAACTCCTTGACGATCTCTTCGGGGTCGTTCCAATAGTTAATACCATTTCCCCGCGTCCTGGCTGTCACGATGAAGATTGACGCAGGTAGTAAAGGAAATGCCTAAACCAATTAGCCTCGCTTCCATCCGATTCAGAACAGCAAGCTCCTCGGGCACTTTTCCGATGCAAAAACCGCTGCATCGAGAAAATTTTGGCGTCCTTCGCGCTCTAAGAGATCTGTAGCAACGATCGCAAAGCCATATAGAAGTAGCATCGCCACCGCTACTTGAGGTAGCACCTTCCTCAATTATTTCAACGACGCCATTCTCATTTTGAAGCGGAGAAAAAATTCTGCGTCTGGATCGTAGTTTTTGAGTACCGCCTGAGTGGCATTTGCAAGCTCACCGCAGCTACCGCAGATACGAAATAAGGGCTCGTCAATTGTAGCAAAAAATTCTAAGCAATCATAGCAAATACGATCACGTTAGCATTGATAGCATGTCTAACTGATACACAGCTTCACTACATCCAGGAATTACCTTGTTTATCAGCCTCTAGATTGTCTTTCTCGCTGGACTCTTTCGTCTGGTTAGTCTTTCGCCTCTTGGCAGGTCGCGGGATCTTTTGAGCTGCAGCATTGCGCTCTGTGGTCTCGTCGAAACGTGACATCCTCGCTTTAGAACGCTCATGCTCATCTTCGTCGACCGAGGGTTTAATTGCCTTGGGTTTGACCTGTGAGATAGCTGCTACAGCTTTGACTGCACGTCTTGCTGCCTTGACACACTTCTTTACCCTCCGAGGCTTCTTCATTATTTGCAGATGAATGAATTGTGAAGGGACGATCGTGCTCGAAGAGTTACCCACGACACTTGAAGATCGGCAAAACTTCCGAGCAATGAAATCATGATCTAGCGCCCAGAGCTCTCTGGAAATATTTAGAGGATTTTTTTTTCACAGGTATTGTCATGAGCTTCTGAAAAGCGTAGCACAATCTCCTGAACTGTCATTATAATTTGCAGGACATAGACTACTTGTATCTATTTGAAAACTACCTAAGACACGCCTCGGCAGTTCGAGGTTCCACAAATGCAACGTTGTCTGGCGCGTGTGTCGCTGGGCAGAAGACCATAGTCGAAAGTGATTTCGTCACTGGTTGCTATGTCGCAATCGGCAAACAAGCCACAGCATGCTTCCCCTGCCACCTGCCACCGCTGAACGACGCAATTTGGACAGCATCTATGGTTCGCAAAGCGTGATATGCCACCTTTGTATCTCGCGTCAATGACTTCATCGCTGGACACCTCCAACCCGTACACCCTATCCGAATATTTCAACGCCTGCCAAGAACAGCGCTCAGAATTTGTCAGTGTATAAGCGTACCACGATCATACGTACAATCGTCTCGCGCTTTAGGTACTCGGTTTTGCTGATGACTTCGCCGACGTACTGGGCTACGAGCTCTCCACTGGCAATATTTTCTTCAGCAAAAGAGATATCCCTTTATTAGGAACAGCTTGAGTCCGAGTAGCGGGTGTGACCCTTGTTGCATTCGTTGGTTCCCGCAAGTTGCTTCAGTAAAGCAATAGCCATGAACACACTCTGTTTGACACTATTAGATTCACGCATGGTCAGTTTTTTTCTTGTCTGTAAGATAGGGAAGTACTACGTTACCCACAGCTCGATTCTCGCAGTCATCTCCGCAAGTTAGTCCTGCACTAGGGCCATCCACACATTTGCACAAGGGGGTATCATCCTACAGATAGTATAGTGTTTTTAAATCAAATATACCAATAACTTGGCGGTTTACTTACTTCATCAAGCTGCATTCTTCTTCGGCAAACGTATATGTTCTGGTCAATGTCATAGTACTCAGCAAATGCCTGTAGCACGGTCCAGTTACCCCGAAGCTGTTCGCAATTAGTCTCAGATCGAAATGCACCATACATTAAGAATCGCTTACCGGTTGGCGTTGCGAATGAAAGTACTCTCATTCACATCGGGCTCCGTTTTCGCGCCGCACAAGAAATGGTCTGATCGAAAGCTGAATTTTCTTTCGCCTCGGCATCGCCAACGCGCCGACGGAATGAATTTAGATTTGAGACTCGAATGGATTTGCCCAGAATCGCTAATTCACATCACGGCATGCTCTACCTCTAGGTACTATGGCCGTATTCGCACCGCTGTGTGTCAAACGGAGTTGAGTAGTCCGTGGTCCAGTAAGGATTGCTTCGGTGTGGCCACAGCTTCAATGGCACGGCTGATGCACCAGCTTCATTTGCGGGGCGTGCGCTGCCGCGATATCTGCGATCTTCACAAGCACGTAGGGTTTTCGTAGCACGTCTAGATCTACGAAGCATCTTACTCTGTTCCACCACCAATGAGTATCGCCTTCAAGGAGCACATTTGCACCGCTGCATGCAGAATAGGGTTGTGAAATTAGTAGGTTTAGAAGCATCGTTTGGATGGTCCAAGCCCAGCTTCAACACAACGGAACTTGGTAACACTTGCCGCCGTGTCCAATATCGGTGCTCCTCACACATGCGTATGTGATTCGTAGTACCTCTAGATCTACGAGCATCTACCATCAATGAGAGCACCACAGGTTCAAACTGCTGCGTGCAAAGCGGAGGTTGTACGAATTCGTCGCAACTATAACTTCAACGACATTATAAAAGAAGAAGTAGCGTAAAAGCCACAGCGAAAGCTGTCAAAGGGTGAACGGTATTCATTGATTTTCATATGCATGCTACCTACAGCCAATCCCCGCCTGAGTAGCTTCCTTGTTCCACAACGCGCCAAAACTTCACTCTTCACGCGCATGATTTGGTTAAACGCTACCTGAATACATCCGCTTTGTATCACCACGATGCTCCATCTCACTTACGGATCCACAGGACCGTTGCTGCGAGCGCGCACGGCGACACCATTGTCAGGTGCCTTGTTTTCTGCTTCCATCGCAATGTCGTCCTCAAGGCCTTCGTCTTCTTCGCTCGAGAAGGGGTCCTGCGGCTTGGCCTTGCCCTTTGGGTTTCGGGGATATCGCGGGGGCTCTTGCGCTTGTTCTGAGGGGGTAGAGCTCCACGATCTTGTTAGGGACATCGCGCTCGTACTGGACACGGCCACTGGGGATGTCGGCGTAGAACCCCACCCCGTCGACTTGGCGGAACTCGAAGAGCGCGCCAGGATGAAACAACACATTCGGTTTGCCGGAGTTCCCCTTCTTCGGCTTGGCGTCCCAAACCGTGACCTGGGCGATGTAGGGTTTTCTCTTGCTCGTCGTGAGCTCCATCATACCTTCGAAAGTAGCCTCGAACAGGCTCCTCTGGTTGGCATCGACGAGCGTCACGCGGGTTCCGTTATTCCCGTTCAAGCGCTCTGAAGACAGCACACACATCTTGATGATGATGTTGACATCGGGGCACGTTCCGCCGCTGCAATGAATGCGCGAAGATCTTCGACCCTTGAAAAGAAGTTCACAGTCTCCTCCTCTTTTGCTTGATCACGTCCTTGCGAATTGCGTCCAGCAACTCTATGGTGAAGGTGGTGCGAGAGGAAGAGGTTGAGGCGATTGCTTGTCTTCGGTGAAGGAAATTGAAAAGTGAGCAAGAGGTAGAGAACGCGGTGCTCTTAGCTGACGGGCCAAACGTCTCTGAAGCAAACTATACATCATACTCAAGAGGAAATAAACAAAACAATACACGAGTTACTATGACGCTTTATCCTTTCAAGATCCTTGGAGCAAATTTCTCTTTACCTGGCACTCGATAACCACTGCGGCTTACTTAAGGGGAAATTCGGGGAAATGCGTGGTAGATTACCGCATCCTTCCAGAACGCGTGAGCTTCCAGCTTCGTCTAGCCGCAAGCACCTTTGAAGCTCTCCATGTAGCCTCAATCGTCCTCCTATCAGCGGTGTCGAACACGTGCTTCTGCGTGAAATGGCAGATTCCTGCAGCAAAAAGTAGTGCACGTCGAACGCCTGAGGATGTTGCAGCAGGGAACACCTCCGCTCCGTCGAAATCGGCTGCGTTGGCCTGCTGTGGTCCGTCCAGCACTTCCTCGAAGCCTCACAGCTGACACTTGCGATGGCACACGTCGAGCTACCGCCACGACTTCTTACGAGTTTTTACGTATAAGATTGCACAGTTGCCCCACCCTGATTTCATGGTAATCGGAGTGAGCCATCTCGCTAATATGGGTACAATTTTGCTTTTCATCGCAAATCTGGGCGTCAATTCCTAGCTTAAAACGTAAGGTTTTACGCAATCGGTTGATGCCTGATACAAACGAGTCCCTTCAGGGTTTCATAAAACATTGCCCTCGGTTAAATAACATTTAGTCCTGTATAGAGAGGTGGCAATACGCTTTTTCTGTAAATTGGCCATAACATATGGTTGTTGAAGTCCTTATAAAGAGGTAAAAAATATTGAAAGTGGCCCTAGTCGTGCTATGATATATCGTATCACCTAACCCATTTTGAAAACTTATAAATGTTGTTGTAAAAGGGTAAGTGAAGTGGTAAAAGGAGTCAGTACCTTTGTGTGTGTTTCATTATAAGGGGCTTCGCCCCAAATACTCAACTTTGACAAAGATCTCCGACGTACCACTACAAGAATCAATAGCTCTCAGCTCCTAGCTGAGAGAACTTCAGAACCCTGGTAAGAAGTGAATCGCGATCTTCTCGTCTTTTCTCTTGAGGGCTTTGAAGTCTTTCCAGACCTGTTTGATCTTTTTGACAATGAAGTTGTCGCTTTGCATGTTCTCCTTGAGCTTGACTTGAGCTTTGTTGAATTTGAGTGCCTCTTGAACTTTTTGACTTCCGGGGACGTCTTCTTCAGACCAAGCGCGTTATTGATGGGCGAAACCGACATCCTCTCTTCTTGGTCGGAATCAAGTGTTTCGAAGCCCCGTAGACGTCTTGCCTCAGTGCTTGGCACCGCCTCGAGTGAGCGTGCCAACCCTGGCGATCCCATTGTCAAGGTGTCGATGTCGTCAACACTTGCAGCCGAGGCGAGCAGACCGATTGCCAGCATGGCAACCGTCGTGATGGCGAGAATGAAGCGTGGCACAGGCAGACGCATGGAGAAGACGTGGAAGCTGCTTGTTGTTGTGAGAGAAAGTTTAAGAATGAGAACAAGCTTACGGGACTATGTGGGCGTTGTGGCCGGTTCAACATTGTCGCTTCACAGCATCTGGACGATACCAAATCCAACTGCACGATCAGATTGTACTGTATTGGAGTTGCTTGAGAATTATAATACCGATGGCTGAATTTACGTCCCTTGAGGAAGCATACAGTTCGGACTCTATCTCAAACGAGTCTTCTTTGAGATGTGGACTACATGTACTGCCGAGACTGCCTGCTGTCCAGTCTTCCCTTCCCCGCTATATGTGCAAAATTTGGAGCACACGTTCTAAGAACCGCAGACCAGAATCTACACGGGCAGTATCACACCATCCTGCGCCGACTAAAGCGAACGTCACACTTCGGCAATTTCATCAACTGCAACCCAGAACTATTTCGCCTCCGACACGGTTAACTTCACCTTCACGCTGCCCAACGCTCTAGCGTTGCATTCCAGACCTTAGATTTAGTATCGCAAATTGAGAACTCACAAATACTCGGTAATCGAAGCCCCCCAGATGTACCGGGAGGCGCCTGCGAATCATCTGCTCGTGCATCGGATTTGAGGTTGTGAAAATGTATAATAGATTCATCATCATTGACACTCACTGTAGGATCCTAAGAGATCCCAACGGGATTCTCCTTGAGTAAACAGGTTGTAATCTCCTTGATTATCGTACATCGACACTGTTATTCAAACGACAAAACGTTGTATTTCCGAACTCGCTCCTCAAGGCAACAAGCAACTTCCCGTCTTAGCTTCCTCGATGCGTCTGCCGATATTCCACTTGGTCTTCATTGCGACCTTTGTGTTGTTGACGATCGGTAGTCAGCTCTCCTCAGCTGCGAGTGTTCCAGACACTGCGACTTTGAGGTCGTAAACTTCGACACAAGGGCTCATCCTCAACCAAAGCAACGGGGCGAGACGTCTACGAAGCCTCGAGTCAATCGACACCACCCCCAACTCCGCCGATGGGATTCAAGAAGAAAGGTTTTCGTTTTCGTCCATCAAGAACCTGCTTGGCGGTGGCGCGAATGGTTTGAAGAGGACGTCCGCGGAAGCTAAGCAAACACAGGCTGCTGCCAAGAAAGCCCAGGCAGCGATGAAGAAGGCTGAAGCGGAACTCAACCTGAAGCGTCTGATGAAGGACGACCCGGTAATTCATGATGTGATAGTACGAATATGCTTCGGAGACTTCACAGTCGGTTCACGACTATACTTCCTCAGAGAACTAAATCCTACCATCCAAAACTGCGTTCGTCCGGAATGCCAAGAGATCGAAACGGTAGAACACTGTTTTTCACGTGCCCGTCATTAGAACCAATGTGGAGCGAACGATGGAGCCGGTGGTCGAGGTTCTTTGCGTCGACCTAAGCTGGAGGTTGCTACTCTTCCCAAGATTGCAAGACCTCCGCAGGAACTGGAGAAGTGAGCACAAAGAACTGATACTTCTATGGAGGATCTACACAGCGATAGTGTTTCACGCAACATGGCGGCTCAGGAACGACATTCATTTCCAGGAAACGACAGCTGAAGTGCCAAATATTCTCGATCTGCTGAACTCGTTCAAGATGCACTACCAATTCCTCTACCAACACGCACATGAGCTTCATTGCAACCGCGCTACCGTGGTCCGCGTGCTGCAAAAACTTGGCTTTGATCCGCCAGAAAATAATATCCCGGAACCCATGCACCACTTGTGGACGACACGAACATAACTCTCACGGATAGATAGCTTATCACCTTAAGACGAGAAATCCGCTAAACACTTCATCAATTCAATTTCCTCCTTCATGGGGGTGTTTAACATGGTCATGGAGTACGCTGCGAAGCGAATGTTCTTAGTACTAGTAACACATATTGAAAGCAAGCCCTTGACTTCCTGCGGGACGTAAACAACACCCAACACTCTCTTCACGCCGGACATAACCCACAGCTTCTACCCGCGCTATGTGGAGTTTACAGTCTCATGTCTTCACCTTCCTGACAACCAATTCTTGACGTGCAACCCAAATCGAACCCCGAGATACATACACAATTGGTAAACAAGCCTTTTGAAAGTCATTGGTGGTCTCCTAGTAGAATCCCATGAGAGGACTACTTGTTTTCTTCAATCGAGATCCTGGTTGATACGGGATCTCTTGCCAACTGGAGAAATACCAAAATACATGCTATCATTTCGAAATCGCTCTCCAAGGCAATCTGCTAGGCTTCCTTCGTGCGTCTGTCGATATCACACTTCGTCTTCACGGTTGCTACAGTTGTCTTTGTGGCGATCCGTAGCTCGCTTTCCTCGGCCGCAAGTTTGAAGATATCGACATTCTGACAATGGGATCTCCAGGTTTGACACGAGGCAATGCCAAACACCGAGGCAAGACGTCTACGCGGCTTCGAAGCACCTGATCCCGACGAGGAAGAAAGGGTGTCGCTTTCGTCGATCAAGAACGCGTTTGGCGCGAAGAAGATGTCCGCGGAAGTCAAAACGAGATCAAGAATTGACCAAACTCACCAAAACAGAAAGCAAGCTCAACAAGCAGCTGCAAAGCGACAAGTTCATCGCCAATGCATTCAATAAGGCCTCAAAATACTTTGACAAGACCGTAAAAGGGAGATGAGGCCTCGTCGACAAGGCGGAGGGAAACGAGGCTTTCATGGACGAGGTGTTTGGCGCGGGAGGGTTCGCCCGGACACCGTCTGGATTTCGCTAAAGGTTGCCAACACCGCTAAGTACGACGATCGCTACGAGGCCGCCAAGTAGTGTAAAGCTTTTGCGGGTGCTGTAGGATAGATAAGCAAAGGACTTGGTTCGGCCCATTCACAGCAATGAACAACATTTAGTGGTTGACAGCGATAACATCATAAGCTTGAAGAAAACCCAAAACTTTCATAACGAGCTGCTTCTTTGCACAACCGGAACACATTGCTTATCATAATTTGTGTCCTCTCGCCTCGACCAAGCAGGGAAGACTGCAGTAATATGTCGCTATAAACTTTTGTACTTGCAGTAGTGCCAGTGGATCTGCTACTGTTGCCCCCCTATATGACGAGATTGTTGTTCAGTGCGCTCGAAACCGTAGATACTGAGGCAAGCGTAGTATCTTAAGAGGGGCCTCGTCAGTGGCTTTACCAATCTAGAAGTGAGCGCTAACCTGCCTGGGCGATCTACCCAACGTTTCCTACTTTAACCTTCCACAAAGGCCCCTTCGCAGCCTCGACTCTGTCGTCGACTTGATCCATATTCCAACAGGCCTCCTGGTGGCCCAGTGGGTTGTGCATACAACTCACGAAGTTCATCCCTCAGGTTGGGGTTCGAGTCCCTGCGGGGGCTGCTGGGCCGAGGGCCTACAGAAAACATCCAGAAGAAAGGAAATGATTAACTTCACATTCAAATATCCCATTCAAATTCAATCATCATTCAACAGATCAGATTTCAGAATAGCAAATACCCCCCACCACCACCATAAGAACAACCAGGAAACAAGTTAAGCATCTGAATCAACTGTATGCTTCCTCAAGGGACGTAAATTCAGCCATCGGTATTATAATTCTCAAGCAACTCCAATACAGTATCCGGGTCTGACACAATCCCGGTCAAGACATGTTTCCGGCCACACATGAAGTATACAAATTTTAGTCAAAGCCCGATTTGGAGTGCTCCACCTTATCAGCGATTTTTTACGAACTACAGCTCCTAGCATAATTACGGCGGCATGGATGGAGAGAGGAAGCTCTCCCGTTTCGATCGAGCCCTCGCAGTCCCAGCAAGACTTCATTTTGCGAACGTCGCCGGCCTCCGAACAACCTCCTTCCAGCATCCAACGCTGCCAATGACGTCTCTGCAGACAGCTGTTTCGACCACTTCTTCGGCAGATTTATACTTGGCTGCAGTATGCGCTGTAAACCAAGGCATGCCAATTCGCGAGGCGGCCAAGAAGTACAACGTCAAGGGAATCGCTTCGGTGCGTGGACACATCCCTATCGACTGTCGCCGCGGTCCTCAGCTCGTGTACATCAACGACGGGGCCGATAAGGGGCTTCTCGAGGCGATTTTTATCGCTCTGCCCACGGACTGTCGATCGGCACCGCCATGTTCCGTAACCTTGTTCACAAGGCCGCGGTAGCCACCAGCATCAAGGAGGTACCGGGATATATTCCTGCAGTGGTTTAAGTGGTTCGTCAAACTGCTTCCACCCGTTCGGCCTCAACTATTGGTACTCGACGGCCATCTCTTTGGATGTTGTCAAGTGCGGCTTCGACAACGACGTGCACTTGTCGCTGAAGATGATCCTCGCGCCGCACACATAAAAGCGACCCAAAAGCGACTTTGTCGACGAAAAAGTGTCGGGCGGCGACTTGTTAAGCTACGCGGACATGCTTCAAGAACAGCAAGCAAAACTCGCAGAGAAGCAAGCGAAGGAAAATGCCAAGCAAGCAAAACTTGAAGAGAGGCAAGCGAAGGAATTTGCCAAGCAAGCCGCTAAAGCTGCACGAGATGCTGCAAAACTCTCCAAACCACGACAAACAAAGAGCGGGCGGCCATGGCACTCCATGATAAGCCGCCTGTGGCAGCTCCGAAGAAGTCGAGGAAGCGCCCTCGCAAGCAACCATTGTCAAGCACGCTACCAGTTCGCGACGCCGACGTCAACGATCTTGTTGTCGAAGCTGAGACCTGGGTCTTCTGAGTGTATACAGAATGTTTGTCTTCCCGCAATTTGTTGTTTTCGCAACGAGAAGGTGCCATATCTTACCGAGTTATATTATATTATATAGTGAGAATGAGTTGAATAATACCGCGTGGAGAATCGTTTATCAAAGTACAAGCTTCTAATCTGTCCGAACATATGTCCGTGCATTGGATGAGAGTCTAGTCGCGCCATCAACGATGACGAGTCGATCGCATGAACTGCATTGTCCCGGACAATTGTCCGAACTGTACCGGTAAGCATCTTCACATTTGCTCTTACAACAACAAGCAAGTTCGACGTCATCTGGGAAGACTCTTCTCCATGCGTCTACCGGTGCCGCGCTTCGTTCTCGCCATCACGACGGTTGCCATGCTGGCAATCGGTCTGCTCGCCTCGGCTGCTAGTGTTGACGACATCGACACCTTGACAATGGGATCGCCAGGGTTGGCACGCTCACTCGAGGCGGTGCCAAGCACTGAGGCAAGACGTCTACGGGGCTTCGAAACACTTGATTCCGACCAAGAAGAGAGATGTCGGTTTCGTCCATCAAGAACGCGCTTGGTGTGAAGAAGACACCACCTGGAGTCAAACAAGCCCAAGAGGCACTCAAACTCGCCAAAGCTGAAGCCAAGCTCAAGGAGAACATGCAAAGCGACAAGTTCATCGTCAATACGTTCAAAACTGCCTTGAAAGTCGTAGATAACAGCCGCAAAACAAGGATGGATGAGGCTCAGCGAATGATCATCCCCGAGAATCTCAAGAGGATCGTCGACAAGGCGGTGGAGGACGAGGCGTACATGTACAAGGTGTTGTGGGCCTTGAATAACCGTAAAGTCCATCCCAACACCGTCTGGATCACGCTCAAGGTCCCCAACAGCCCTACGTATCGCAACTTTTACGATCGCTACGAGGCATTGTTTAAAACGGCCTATTAGAGCAGCAGGGGCTTCGTCGGATAGATAACAAAGGAGTTTGTGTCTGGGACTTCGTTCTATCCATTCAATACGAAGTTCTTGCTGAAAGCGACGATCGATAATGTATAGTCGTTTGGTAGTGGCAAATTCGAAAGTATGCGGTGTGTTATCCAGACAACACCATCTCCTATTGTCACTCTTGGGGAGAACCAACAACATGCTGTCCGGTTTGAAGAAGGTATATGTAGCCAGGCAAGCTCGAGTCGCTGCCAATCCATCTCGAAGACGTTTGAACTTCAAACTTTGAAGACATTTAAAAGCTTCGATACAAGCGATTTAGATAGATATGTCGGGCGTAGTAAACATCTGCATCGAACTAACGCGGATAATTGGGATATTCATTCATATAAAGCTCCAGCGCGCAGCTAAACAAACACACACGACTTCACGCTAAAACTTGGAACGAGCACGACTCCTTCTTCATGCGTCTTTTGAGGAGTGTATGTCAGATAGGCAAATCAAAATACTTAAGATTAACTTTGCAAATTGGAGTCATGGCGTTCAAGCAAGGGAGCATACTATCTTGAAACGAAGACACGTACACGTCTTCTCATCCAAGTCGACAGTGTACGTTTTTTGGGGGAGCAGCTTCTACACCGCCTGAAGCTCCACGCCTTCTCCTTGTTTGACCCCACCCAAGACCAGACAGGATGCCCGCATGCGAGTTGCACTAGGCAAAGTCACGTAGATTTGCTTCATGTGTTCTGGAATTGCCCTGCAGCGGAGCATCTACGCAGCATTTTTCTTCGCCAGTGGCGTGCTGCTGGGCTGAGACTCACTAAGACCAAGGGGGCATTTTTCGGGCTCGTGCTACCACATGTTCCTGGAGGTGTGCATGAAGTGGCTGCGGACATGTTCCTACACTTATCACTGATGGACAAGAACAAACTCACAGCAGGAATAACGATGCTGACCGAAAGTTGTTGGCGAATCGGAGTCGCTCTCTACTTTCACTCGGTATGGAGGTGGAGGGTAGCCCACTTTGATCCCCTCAATAACACGACGAAGGCATACCACACGAACACACTGACGTCCAGACTTCGACATGGCTACGCCACCGTGCACCTCCACCACCAAGGAGGACCGCAAGGTAAGACGATGGAGAGGGCCACAAAGGCGTTGACCTATGCACTGCGAACAACAACTGCAGTACCAGGAACGTATGGCGGGCCCAGCCCAACACGATTCCTACTCTTCTTCGACGGTGGCTCAAGAGGTAACCCGGGCCCAGGAGGAAGCGGTACTGTAGTCGTGCGAATGTCGACTGATGCAGGCGAGACTGTGGAGTTATGCTGGGCGATCAGCATGTCGTATGCTTCACCAAGGACGACTAACAAAGTGGCCGAAAATATGGGTTTACTGCAAGGATTGAAGGCCTGTCATCAACACAGATGGTTCCCGCTGCACGTCATCGGGGACAGCAACATTACCATACGACAGCAGGACACGAGGACACCTCCACGAGCACGGCACCTAATCCCTCTGTTCTGGCAGATACGGTTAGCTGACAAGTTAGGAGTGCTACGATGGCACCACCACCTTCGAGCTTACAACAGAATGGCAGACATGCTGGCCAACATGGCGATGGATTAAAAGCAGCATACAGCGGCGACCTCCTCTCCACGAAGGTACGGCCTCCAAGTGGAACGGCTTGCACAGCTATGCGACTAGTGACATTGGTCACTGGCACGAGAGGATGCAGCATGAGAACTCTTCGGGGTTCGGGGCCTTTACGCCTTAACGGTGGAGGCGGCTCTAGGGGAAGCTGCACTAGAGTAATTAGGACAGGCGGGTAGGGACGACTGTCGACAAGGCCATTGAGAGTCGTTAGTCAACAGAGCTAAATGACACCAATATACCTCACTGAAAAACGAAAACAGTGTACGTTTTGAGTCTGGTTCAACATCAAAAATCATGTCGGCCATTGTTGTGGCGCCCATGCTTGTAGACAAGAACGCAATTTCGAGCTGCCCGTGGAACGCTTGTTTGCTGGGACCCCCGGCTAACGAAGAATTTGGGCGCGCCCTGATCATCCTTTCGTCGCTTTGCTCCATCAACTCTTCGTTTGTGACCATCTCCATGTCATGCGGCGCAACTTGGTTCGGCGGTAGATTGGGGTATCTCCCATGCAACGCCGCTGCGACCCTCGGGAGGGGCATATTAGCAAAGCGAAACTACGAGGGCATGCAGCAATTTCTCGAAATTTTTTTTTGGAGGGGGGCAATTAGTGGTCGCCAACACTGGCAGCAGCAACAACTTTTTCTTTTCCCAACAAATATTACAACTTTTCCTTTGTTTTGTTTCGCCTCTATAGAAAAAAAACATAGACACGAAATAGAAGACAATTTAACCACAGGCGTTGGGAGCGGATGGAAAAACTATCAGCGTCAAGAAGCCGAACACTGGAACCCAATCGAAGGAGCCAGCGTCTTCTTCAAAACTAAAGACATCGGAATGGTAAACATGATAGCCAAGACTCCAAAGAAGTAATTTGTTTTAGCAAACACTGGATGACTTGTGAATTGCATGGAGATAATGGATCTCTCGACACAAGAAGGCCTATCAGGAATTCTATCATTGCAACTGCACCAATCTTCATCACAGACAGACGAATAATGGAATATTATCGCGTTTTAGTAAGTATCAGGAGGAAATTGAATTGATGAAGTGTTTAGCGGATTTCTCGTCTTAAGGTGATAAGCTATCTATCCGTGAGAGTTATGTTCGTGTCGTCCACAAGTGGTGCATGGGTTCCGGGATATTATTTTCTGGCGGATCAAAGCCAAGTTTTGCAGCACGCGGACCACGGTAGCGCGGTTGCAATGAAGCTCATGTGCGTGTTGGTAGAGGAATTGGTAGTGCATCTTGAACGAGTTCAGCAGATCGAGAATATTTGGCACTTCAGCTGTCGTTTCCTGGAAATGAATGTCGTTCCTGAGCCGCCATGTTGCGTGAAACACTATCGCTGTGTAGATCCTCCATAGAAGTATCAGTTCTTTGTGCTCACTTCTCCAGTTCCTGCGGAGGTCTTGCAATCTTGGGAAGAGTAGCAACCTCCAGCTTAGGTCGACGCAAAGAACCTCGACCACCGGCTCCATAGTTCGCTCCACATTGGTTCTAATGACGGGCACGTGAAAAACAGTGTTCTACCGTTTCGATCTCTTGGCATTCCGGACGAACGCAGTTTTGGATGGCAGGATTTAGTTCTCTGAGGAAGTATAGTCGTGAACCGACTGTGAAGTCTCCGAAGCATATTCGTACTATCACATCATGAATTACCGGGTCGTCCTTCATCAGACGCTTCAGGTTGAGTTCCGCTTCAGCCTTCTTCATCGCTGCCTGGGCTTTCTTGGCAGCAGCCTGTGTTTGCTTAGCTTCCGCGGACGTCCTCTTCAAACCATTCGCGCCACCGCCAAGCAGGTTCTTGATGGACGAAAACGAAAACCTTTCTTCTTGAATCCCATCGACGGAGTTGGGGGTGGTGTCGATTGACTCGAGGCTTCGTAGACGTCTCGCCCCGTTGCTTTGGTTGAGGATGAGCCCTTGTGTCGAAGTTTACGACCTCAAAGTCGCAGTGTCTGGAACACTCGCAGCTGAGGAGAGCTAACTACCGATCGTCAACAACACAAAGGTCGCAATGAAGACCAAGTGGAATATCGGCAGACGCATCGAGGAAGCTAAGACGGGAAGTTGCTTGTTGCCTTGAGGAGCGAGTTCGGAAATACAACGTTTTGTCGTTTGAATAACAGTGTCGATGTACGATAATCAAGGAGATTACAACCTGTTTACTCAAGGAGAATCCCGTTGGGATCTCTTAGGATCCTACAGTGAGTGTCAATGATGATGAATCTATTATACATTTTCACAACCTCAAATCCGATGCACGAGCAGATGATTCGCAGGCGCCTCCCGGTACATCTGGGGGGCTTCGATTACCGAGTATTTGTGAGTTCTCAATTTGCGATACTAAATCTAAGGTCTGGAATGCAACGCTAGAGCGTTGGGCAGCGTGAAGGTGAAGTTAACCGTGTCGGAGGCGAAATAGTTCTGGGTTGCAGTTGATGAAATTGCCGAAGTGTGACGTTCGCTTTAGTCGGCGCAGGATGGTGTGATACTGCCCGTGTAGATTCTGGTCTGCGGTTCTTAGAACGTGTGCTCCAAATTTTGCACATATAGCGGGGAAGGGAAGACTGGACAGCAGGCAGTCTCGGCAGTACATGTAGTCCACATCTCAAAGAAGACTCGTTTGAGATAGAGTCCGAACTGTATGCTTCCTCAAGGGACGTAAATTCAGCCATCGGTATTATAATTCTCAAGCAACTCCAATACAGTACAATCTGATCGTGCAGTTGGATTTGGTATCGTCCAGATGCTGTGAAGCGACAATGTTGAACCGGCCACAACGCCCACATAGTCCCGTAAGCTTGTTCTCATTCTTAAACTTTCTCTCACAACAACAAGCAGCTTCCACGTCTTCTCCATGCGTCTGCCTGTGCCACGCTTCATTCTCGCCATCACGACGGTTGCCATGCTGGCAATCTGTCTGCTCGCCTCGGCTGCTAGTGTTGACGACATCGACACCCTGACAATGGGATCGCCAGGTTTGGCACGCTCACTCGAGGCGGTGCCAAACACCGAGGCAAGACGTCTACGCGGCTTCGAAACACTTGATTCCGACCAAGAAGAGAGACTGTCGCTTTCGTCCATCAAGAACACACTTGGTGTGAAGAAGACACCACCTGAAGTCAAACAAGCTCAAGAGGCGCTCAAACTCGCCAAAGCTGAAGCCAAGAAGACACCACCTGGAGTCAAACAAGCTCAAGAGGCGCTCAAACTCGCCAAAGCTGAAGCCAAGCTCAAGAATGACCTGATGAACGAAAAGTTCATTGTCAAAACGTTCGAACAGGCCGTGGAAGGCGTCAAAAAAGCCCTCAAGAGAGGAGATCAGGAGAACGCGATTCACTTCGTACCCGATAACATCAAGAGTATCGTCGAAAGGGCGGCAGGGGATGATGCTTACTTGTACTGGGCGTTTTGGGCGATGAGGGGTAAGGTTAGTCCAGACTCGGTCTACTCGGCGCTCAAGATTTCCAACTCCAAGATACGACAGCACCTCGATTTTTACGATAGATACATTGCATTTCTTAAACGCCAAAGCAATGTAGGGGCTTAAGCGGCTGCTGCCGAATAGATAAGCAATGAAGTTTGTGTGGGAGACTTCATTTTGCGCAAAGCAAATAGTACGAGTACTACTAGAATGTTGGTGGTGCAGCGGCATATTCAAAGTTCTGAAGAAACGCACTCTCAAATCGCCTGCTACCGTTTGGAATTGCTGCTTGGACACGCTCTGAGTTGAGTTGAAATGATTTGATTAACTAGTTAGCGGATTCTCTCGTCTGGAAGGTGTAGCTTAGACAATCTATCTGATCAAGAATCCATTCGCAGAATTCAGCTAAACTCGCGGGATCCAAATACTCTGCGGTCGTTCTAGAAGAATGTCCTTCGGAGGATCAAACCCCAATTGCCCGACTAGTTCTGCAATCGCTGAGGAATCGCAATGAAGATCCGTCGCATGCTGGTAAATGAATTGGTAGTGCATCTTAAAGGAACTTTGCAGATTAGCAACGTTAGGCATTTCTGCCTCCGTCTCACGGAAATGAATGTCGTTTCGCAATCTCCATGTGGCGTGGAAAACAATAGCAGTTTGCACTTTCCAAAGAAGCAGCAATTCTTTTGCTTCTCTCTCCACCTTGTGCGGATATCTTGTAGCTTTGGAAAAGCAACAGCCGCCAGCTTAGAGATGGTCGGAAGACTGACGACCACGAATCCCACACTTGGCGCCACATTTCTTTCAAGGCTGGGCACGTATAAAGGCAGTGCTCCACCGTTTCGATAGCTTGACACGTAGGACGAACACACTGTTGAATGTTTGGGTCCAGTGATCTTAGAAAGTAAAGCCGCGAGCCCACAGTCAAATCACCAAAGTACAGGCGCAGCATTATGTCATGGACCACAGGTAGGAGAAACCCACGAAGTGATAGGAAGCTCGACAATGTTTGACGAACGCGTTGTCTAGGGCACCCAAAACCTTCCATCGGATGATGATCCATATCTGGTATTTTTTGAAGGAGTTTTGTCCAATCTTGAAGTCGCAAGTATGGGAAGAAGCGCGCCTTTGGCTCAGTTGGAACCAATCCATTAACTTTCACTCCAAATACTGGTGGTGTGTTTGAAATTGCCACAACTCGAATACCCCCAGCTTCAGGATGCGGTAGAACACGATAAAAACTTGCGTCAACTGATGATAAAGCCGAAATAAATCATGCAGAACAATTTGAGATCCACGGGTAGGATGAAGCGCTGAACATACTTTAGTGAAAAAGTAGTGGACGACGGCCAACAGCAATTACCATCCAGGAAGTCTGCAAAACACCAAAATGGGTGTTCTGCAAGTGCGCGGCATAAATTGCGAAATTTTATGGATCCTGCGCCAAGAGGCTTCGAGAATCTGGTGGCTCCGCGAGCGTACAAAAAGTGAAACGCTGGTACCTTGCTCCACCATATCGGGCTAGATAGCACGAACTGCAACGTACTGGCTCTACTTTGGTGTAGAGACGTTCGACTTGGCCATTGAATACGGTTCCACTCCTTCAAAACATGCCGCCACCACAAGGGGAGCATTGTAGTCCTCCATCCTGCTGGCTTCGGAGGTTCTTGGAGCAGAAAATCACCCGAAGCAGGTCGCGCGAATTTGCCATGTCGTCGTTGGAGCAGTGCCAACAGTGGGCGATACCATACATCATCATCTGTAGGAGTAGCAGCGCTAATCGTAGCTACAATTTTCTGCAGAAGTTGGAAGTGCTGACGCTGGATAATCATCTTCACGACAGGAACCCCAATACCATCCGCTTCCCGTGGTCGTGCAGCTAATCCTTTCTTAACAATACTAATTCCTGCTTTCCCAACGCTCACTCGGTTGTACAGTACATATCGATTAACAATTCCTTGCCAGCGATTTATAAACCGAGTTGGAATCGTCACGGTGGCTGTAAAATACCAGAGTAGTGATAAAATCTCTGCTTGTGCAATCAGTCTTCGCCCAAGCAGGGTTCTTGCTCTACCTTGCCAAAGCTTCAACCGTATTATCAACTTTTTGTCCAGTTGATTCGCGAGCACTGTGGAGATATCAAAATTGCCGAATGGAATACCGAGATAACGCGTTGTTTCACCGCGTACCAGAGTGCGTAGTGGTTCAATGGTCGGTGCTGAGTATCTGTTGTTAAGATTCATTATCACGCTTTTAGCTTGATTCAGTTGGGCCCCAGAGCCTGCGCAATACGCCTCCACAAGTTGGAGTTGTTCTTTTAGCTGACGTTTTCCTTTTGCGAATAACACTGTGTCATCAGCGAAGAAGGCTACTGGTATGCATAAATCTTGATCTACGCGAACTCCTAGGTTCCGATGTGCTCGTAAGAGATTGCCGAGCGGTTCCAGGGAGAGAGCGAATAGATACGGGGATAATGGATCACCCTGCTTAACCCCTCGACCAGGTGTCAAGGAGTCTTGAGCCCATCCATTTATCATGAGCGAGCACTCAGATTCTGTGTACATCAGCTTGATCCATGACAGGAAGCGCGCTCCAAAACCTTGGCGTTCAAGTACACGGAAAAGATATTGGCGATTCACTCTGTCGTAGGCTTTAGCAAAATCCAAAAATGTTGCTAGTCCTTTGTGGTTTTGAGATGTCATCAAATACTGGAGATCGCGAACTAACATTACTTGCTGATCTATTCGCCGCCCTGGTATAAAACCTTTTGATCAGGATGTACCAGCTTTGTCATCAACGGGCGGAGGCGATTTACAAGTACTCGCGACAAAATCTTGACTTCTACAGGCATTAATGTTATGGGGCGAAAGTTTCCAGGATCCGATCGTTCCCCTTTTTAAAGAGCAGTGCCACTGATGAGTACCGTTGGTGGGGCAACAGAATCCCGCGTTCTGCTTGGTATCGGAAAACTTCCAAGAGAATTGCACCAAATAAATCTGGATCGAGACGAAAAAATCACTTGTAAATCCATCTGGCCCGGGGCCGAGTGCGACTTCAACTTCTTGATAGCCTTCGCAAATTCTTCAGCAGTTAGATCTTCATCAAGTTCATCGGCTACCTCAGAGTTTAGTCGCCTATCAATTGTATCGAGGAGTATGTTTTGAGACTCCACATCAATGCTACTATCATTGGCTTCAGTCTGTACTCGAGGATCACCAAAATTCTGGCCCAGTGCTCGTTAAATCCCTGGCAATTATCGGCTGGGTCAGTAGATAGCGTTCCGTCTGCTTTTCGAATAGATCGAAATGGGGTATTGCGTAGTTCGTATCGAGGAGGCCTGAAGAAAAATTTAGTACTTTTTTCTGCAGCAGTGACTGTTTGCTCAAACCCGTGATTAGCTCCAAAGCTCGCCCAATCTTTGCGGGCGTCTTGATACCTTTGTTTCGCAAAGTAATAATCGATTTCATCTTGTTCATTGGAACCTTCCTTCGCCACCACAGCAGCACATTCTTCCAGTTGCTCCCGGGCAAGCTTGATGTCAGCATTGCGTGTGGACCGTAAACTTCGCTGACAGCGTTTTAGGTACAGTTTTATCTTCTTTTCCAAGACTTCCACACTATTCCTGGGTTGTGAGAAGCTTGAAGAACAGGTAGTAAGTCTTTTGCTTCATTCACGATGTCTGTTTGAAGTTGTGGGATTTGAAGTAGCCAATCTGGTAATCGCCAAAATCCAGTCCCAGTTGGATGATGCCACGACGTTAGCTCGACGTGGTGGGCTAGATGATCACCTCCCAGTTCCCATGCAGAGTAGCCCGAGTTATGGTAGCATTCAGACTGTAAATTATCGGATAAAAACGCATAATCAATTGGTTCTTTCTTGGCCTCGGTCCGGAGTACACTTTCGCGTTTGGGTGGTGCAGCCGCCACACATCGATGGCGTCAATCTCTGCCAGCCACAACTGTAGCGCCCTCCGACTCGGATCTGGCCTTGGGTTTGAAGCTGTGGCATCTAGCTCAGGATTCAATGCTAAATTGAAGTCCCCACAAACAATATGAAAAGCGTTTTCTTCAAACTCCACGGGCAGCTTTTCAAAAAGCTTAACACGCTCTGTAGCATCATTGAGAGCATAGATATTATGGATGTAGCATATTTTGCTTCCCCACTCGAGACGTACCAAGAGGTAACGATTTGGAACTGTAGCCTGCGTCACCACCTCTGCATTTCCAAGAGCTGGACACGATCCACGAATAATTGTTGCAACACCCCACTTCTCGGATACGTTGTTTGTCGACATAATCCGTTCTTGTCAGAAAAAATACACAACCTCGAAAACTTTGCCGAACCAAATACAGAAACCTGTGAGCATGCTGCTCATCTTTAAATCGAGTTTCTTGAATGCACGAAAAGCAAAAATATTTGAGGTGCGCTGAAATCAACGGGTAACCCCGCCTTTGACTCCACGCACATTCCATGACAGTATCTTACATGATTGACCGACATCCATTTCGCACAGTGTCCTGATTGGATGTGTCCACCTCCACTGAGGCCACGGGCGATGATGAAGTGAGCAAGGTAGTAGATAGAACGGGGAGATCGTGCTGAGATAGCGTACTCTCACGGAGGGCCACAAGGCCTTTCAACAGCGCACTACCGGGAGCGGCCGTGGCAATTGCGGTCAGTACCATCTTTCCTGGCACAGACCTCAGCAGTTGCAACAGCGACCAATCTGAGAGAAGTTTCACTTCTGTGTGTGGCAGACCAGCATCAGCATCTTCCACGAGGTATTGCAGCCAACTCTGCTGAGTAAAAATTGATGGGCACATACTAAGAGCAAGCAGCTCAAATATACTGAGCCAGCGTAGCATATTCCACGCGTGTTGGTCCTTCGTCGGGAGGTGGTCAAACACAGCCTTTAAGTACGACGTGTACTGGTCACGCGAGTTACCCATGGGCAGGTTGAGGCTAGTTATGCGATCATGGAATGTTCTGATATCGTCATCGTCCATATCCTCGGCTGCCAAAACGCGATTCCACACGTGAATATCTGCTAGTTCCAATATTTGTTGTCCTCCTGCGATGATGTCCTCCAAGAATGTCTTAGTCCATGCCAATGGAAATGTGCACACTGACTTAACAACTTGGTCCATATTCTTGGACCCACTTAACAACGTTTGAGTTGTTTGGTGGTGCTGCGCATTGTTTGCAACACGATCATTTTGCGTCATGAGTTGGGCTTCTTGTTCCGACAGGAGCAAGGCTTCTTCCAAAGTGACGGCATCGTCTGGTGCACTTTGGTCGTGCCCAGTGGCTCGTTTCTTTGTTGGAGCAGGCCTCGCCTGTTTACCACGGTTCTTCTGCTTCAAGTGCGGTATTATCACCACTCCAGTGGGCGCTCCTTGACTTGTCTGGGGTTGTATCAGCTCAAAGCCACACTCCGGCGTTTCGAGGGCAGTAAAAGGATTTTCATGGGCGAAGGAAGGCTCCGCACGCTTGAAACCAGTTTCAAGTTGTTTTGACATATCAATGTCGAAGTTGGAGTCTCCATGGGTAGTCCAGTTTGAACTTGAAGGTTCATCATCACTAGCTGTGCCTGGGAGTGCGTTAGACGGATTAGGTTCCTGCGGTTCCTGCGACAGGTTTGCTTGGCTATGGTTGGGATCAGAAGACATGAGTTCATCACCTAGTTCATAGTCAAATTCCTCTGACGTGCACGCCGCGCCAGGTGCACCAGCAGCAGAGCTTACTTGTGCCGTTTGATTCCTCGTTTGGAAGGATACCGCTCACATCGAGCCCTAACCCTTTCTTTCTGCGGAACAAACTGAATATGGAAGAGATGGCCACCTCAATGGCCGATCATCTACGTGCGCAAGAGTACTCGCTGATCCGCCGCACAGCGAAGACTGTGTTGACCGAGCCCCTGTTTCGGACGAAGCAGCAGCGATACTGGCCGAGGCCTACGAGCGAGATGACACGTCGCCAGAAGAGTACCTGTCGGTAGTGACGCAACAGCGTGCGTTCACTCCTGCAGCAACCAGCCATGCTGTAGTCATCAGCACTGGTTCGTACTGCTCTAACACTGCAGTGCCGGTCATACTCAAGGCCTTCCTGCAGGACCACGGCAATGCGGTGGTCAAAGAGGTGCTCTCGCACCATGGCGTGGCGATGCTGGAGAAGATCCCATCGGGTGGAGTCCTAGTTCATGTCCGCACGGCAGAGGATGCGTCGAGGCTGGCTGGACAGGACGTAAATCTGCTTGGCAGGAAATTCAAGATCAAGCGACAGTCACTGCTGATGAACAAGTTTTTATGGATGTTTCTGGCATTCACTCGACGAAGGAGGCGAATGCGTTGTTCTTGGCACTGTGTGCCATGGGAGCGCGTCCACTGTTTTTGACCCTCGAGATGTGAACATGGAAGCTCAAGTTACGACACCAACGTGGCGTTACTACTTTGGATCGATTGATCCACCCCAGTGCCTTATGGTACATCACTACGTCGCCCATCAACTTGTATACGGGCGAAACTTCTACGTAGCAAGAGGCAAACACTCGATGGAGCCACCAACCAGAGCTACGACGTACCGTCAGTCTCGATACGCTGTGGTGCTATCATTTGGCACCGAACGAATTCAACCTGCTGGAAACGGCAAGCCCAGGAAGGAAAAAGAACCTGGTATCCCTGCAACCAGCACTGCCCTCATTACGGCGCAAGTAAACTCTGCTGCTGGTGCACCTGATGCGGCGTGCGCGTCAGCGGAATTTGACTATGAACTAGGTGATGAACTCATGTCTTCTGATCCCAACCATAGCCAAGCAATCCTGTCGCAGGAACCGCAGGAACCTAATCCGTCTAACGCACTCCCAGGCACTGTTAGTGCTGATGAACCTTCAAGTCCAAACTGGACTACCCATGGAGACTCCAACTTCGACATTGATATGTCAAAACAACTTGAAACTGGTTTCAAGCGTGCGGAGCCTTCCTTCGCCCATGAAAATCCTTTTACTGCCCTCGAAACGCCGGAGTGTGGCTTTGAGCTGATACAACCCCAGACAAGTCAAGGAGCGCCCACTGGAGTGGTGATAATACCGCACTTGAAGCAGAAGAACCGTGGTAAACAGGCGAGGCCTGCTCCAACAAAGAAACGAGCCACTGGGCACGACCAAAGTGCACCAGACGATGCCGTCACTTTGGAAGAAGCCTTGCTCCTGTCGGAACAAGAAGCCCAACTCATGACGCAAAATGATCGTGTTGCAAACAATGCGCAGCACCACCAAACAACTCAAACGTTGTTAAGTGGGTCCAAGAATATGGACCAAGTTGTTAAGTCAGTGTGCACATTTCCATTGGCATGGACTAAGACATTCTTGGAGGACATCATCGCAGGAGGACAACAAATATTGGAACTAGCAGATATTCACGTGTGGAATCGCGTTTTGGCAGCCGAGGATATGGACGATGACGATATCAGAACATTCCATGATCGCATAACTAGCCTCAACCTGCCCATGGGTAACTCGCGTGACCAGTACACGTCGTACTTAAAGGCTGTGTTTGACCACCTCCCGACGAAGGACCAACACGCGTGGAATATGCTACGCTGGCTCAGTATATTTGAGCTGCTTGCTCTTAGTATGTGCCCATCAATTTTTACTCAGCAGAGTTGGCTGCAATACCTCGTGGAAGATGCTGATGCTGGTCTGCCACACACAGAAGTGAAACTTCTCTCAGATTGGTCGCTGTTGCAACTGCTGAGGTCTGTGCCAGGAAAGATGGTACTGACCGCAATTGCCACGGCCGCTCCCGGTAGTGCGCTGTTGAAAGGCCTTGTGGCCCTCCGTGAGAGTACGCTATCTCAGCACGATCTCCCGTTCTATCTACTACCTTGCTCACTTCGTCATCGCCCGTGGCCTCAATGGAGGTGGATACATCCAATTAGGACACTGTGCGAAATGGATGTCGGTCAATCATGTAAGATACTGTCGTGGAATGTGCGTGGAGTCAAAGGCGGGGTTACCCGTTGATTTCAGCGCACCTCAAATATTTTTGCTTTTCGTGCATTCAAGAAACTCGATTTAAAGATGAGCAGCATGCTCACAGGTTTCTGTATTTGGTTCGGCAAAGTTTTCGAGGTTGTGTATTTTTTCTGACAAGAACGGATTATGTCGACAAACAACGTATCCGAGAAGTGGGGTGTTGCAACAATTATTCGTGGATCGTGTCCAGCTCTTGGAAATGCAGAGGTGGTGACGCAGGCTACAGTTCCAAATCGTTACCTCTTGGTACGTCTCGAGTGGGGAAGCAAAATATGCTACATCCATAATATCTATGCTCTCAATGATGCTACAGAGCGTGTTAAGCTTTTGAAAAGCTGCCCGTGGAGTTTGAAGAAAACGCTTTTCATATTGTTTGTGGGGACTTCAATTTAGCATTGAATCCTGAGCTAGATGCCACAGCTTCAAACCCAAGGCCAGATCCGAGTCGGAGGGCGCTACAGTTGTGGCTGGCAGAGATTGACGCCATCGATGTGTGGCGGCTGCACCACCCAAACGCGAAAGTGTACTCCGGACCGAGGCCAAGAAAGAACCAATTGATTATGCGTTTTTATCCGATAATTTACAGTCTGAATGCTACCATAACTCGGGCTACTCTGCATGGGAACTGGGAGGTGATCATCTAGCCCACCACGTCGAGCTAACGTCGTGGCATCATCCAACTGGGACTGGATTTTGGCGATTACCAGATTGGCTACTTCAAATCCCACAACTTCAAACAGACATCGTGAATGAAGCAAAAGACTTACTACCTGTTCTTCAAGCTTCTCACAACCCAGGAATAGTGTGGAAGTCTTGGAAAAGAAGATAAAACTGTACCTAAAACGCTGTCAGCGAAGTTTACGGTCCACACGCAATGCTGACATCAAGCTTGCCCGGGAGCAACTGGAAGAATGTGCTGCTGTGGTGGCGAAGGAAGGTTCCAATGAACAAGATGAAATCGATTATTACTTTGCGAAACAAAGGTATCAAGACGCCCGCAAAGATTGGGCGAGCTTTGGAGCTAATCACGGGTTTGAGCAAACAGTCACTGCTGCAGAAAAAGTACTAAATTTTTCTTCAGGCCTCCTCGATACGAACTACGCAATACCCCATTTCGATCTATTCGAAAAGCAGACGGAACGCTATCTACTGACCCAGCCGATAATTGCCAGGGATTTAACGAGCACTGGGCCAGAATTTTTGGTGATCCTCGAGTACAGACTGAAGCCAATGATAGTAGCATTGATGTGGAGTCTCAAAACATACTCCTCGATACAATTGATAGGCGACTAAACTCTGAGGTAGCCGATGAACTTGATGAAGATCTAACTGCTGAAGAATTTGCGAAGGCTATCAAGAAGTTGAAGTCGCACTCGGCCCCCGGGCCAGATGGATTTACAAGTGATTTTTTCGTCTCGATCCAGATTTATTTGGTGCAATTCTCTTGGAAGTTTTCCGATACCAAGCAGAACGCGGGATTCTGTTGCCCCACCAACGGTACTCATCAGTGGCACTGCTCTTTAAAAAGGGGAACGATCGGATCCTGGAAACTTTCGCCCCATAACATTAATGCCTGTAGAAGTCAAGATTTTGTCGCGAGTACTTGTAAATCGCCTCCGCCCGTTGATGACAAAGCTGGTACATCCTGATCAAAAGGTTTTATACCAGGGCGGCGAATAGATCAGCAAGTAATGTTAGTTCGCGATCTCCAGTATTTGATGACATCTCAAAACCACAAAGGACTAGCAACATTTTTGGATTTTGCTAAAGCCTACGACAGAGTGAATCGCCAATATCTTTTCCGTGTACTTGAACGCCAAGGTTTTGGAGCGCGCTTCCTGTCATGGATCAAGCTGATGTACACAGAATCTGAGTGCTCGCTCATGATAAATGGATGGGCTCAAGACTCCTTGACACCTGGTCGAGGGGTTAAGCAGGGTGATCCATTATCCCCGTATCTATTCGCTCTCTCCCTGGAACCGCTCGGCAATCTCTTACGAGCACATCGGAACCTAGGAGTTCGCGTAGATCAAGATTTATGCATACCAGTAGCCTTCTTCGCTGATGACACAGTGTTATTCGCAAAAGGAAAACGTCAGCTAAAAGAACAACTCCAACTTGTGGAGGCGTATTGCGCAGGCTCTGGGGCCCAACTGAATCAAGCTAAAAGCGTGATAATGAATCTTAACAACAGATACTCAGCACCGACCATTGAACCACTACGCACTCTGGTACGCGGTGAAACAACGCGTTATCTCGGTATTCCATTCGGCAATTTTGATATCTCCACAGTGCTTGCGAATCAACTGGACAAAAAGTTGATAATACGGTTGAAGCTTTGGCAAGGTAGAGCAAGAACCCTGCTTGGGCGAAGACTGATTGCACAAGCAGAGATTTTATCACTACTCTGGTATTTTACAGCCACCGTGACGATTCCAACTCGGTTTATAAATCGCTGGCAAGGAATTGTTAATCGATATGTACTGTACAACCGAGTGAGCGTTGGGAAAGCAGGAATTAGTATTGTTAAGAAAGGATTAGCTGCACGACCACGGGAAGCGGATGGTATTGGGGTTCCTGTCGTGAAGATGATTATCCAGCGTCAGCACTTCCAACTTCTGCAGAAAATTGTAGCTACGATTAGCGCTGCTACTCCTAGAGATGATGATGTATGGTATCGTCCACTGTTGGCAATGCTCCAACGACGATATGGCAAATTCGCGCGACCTGCTTCGGGTGATTTTCTGCTCCAAGAACCTCCGAAGCCAGCAGGATGGAGGACTACAATGCTCCCCTTGTGGTGGCGGCATGTTTTGAAGGAGTGGAACCGTATTCAATGGCCAAGTCGAACGTCTCTACACCAAAGTAGAACCAGTACGTTGCAGTTCGTGCTATCTAGCCCGATATGGTGGAGCAAGGTACCAGCGTTTCACTTTTTGTACGCTCGCGGAGCCACCAGATTCTCGAAGCCTCTTGGCGCAGGATCCATAAAATTTCGCAATTTATGCCGCGCACTTGCAGAACACCCATTTTGGTGTTTTGTAGACTTCCTGGATGGTAATTGCTCTTGGCCGTCGTCCACTACTTTTTCACTAAAGTATGTTCAGCGCTTCATCCTACCCGTGGATCTCAAATTGTTCTGCATGATTTATTTCGGCTTTATCATCAGTTGACGCAAGTTTTTATCGTGTTCTACCGCATCCTGAAGCTGGGGGTATTCGAGTTGTGGCAATTTCAAACACACCACCAGTATTTGGAGTGAAAGTTAATGGACTGGTTCCAACTGAGCCAAAGGCGCGCTTCTTCCCATACTTGCGACTTCAAGATTGGACAAAACTCCTTCAAGAAGTACCAGATATGGATCGTCATCCGATGGAAGATTTAGGGTGCCCTAGACAACGCGTTCATCAAACATTGTCGAGCTTCCTATCACTTCGTGGGTTTCTCTTACCTGTGGTCCATGACATAATGCTGCGCCTGTACTTTGGTGATCTGACTGTGGGCTCGCGGCTTTACTTTCTAAGATCACTGGACCCAAGCATTCAACAATGTGTTCGTCCTACGTGTCAAGCTATCGAAACGGTTGAGCACTGCCTTTATACGTGCCCAGCCTTGAAAGAAATGTGGCGCCAAGTGTGGGATTCGTGGTCGTCAGTCTTCCGACC
Organism: Phytophthora quininea; assembly: GCA_011947345.1. Classification (NCBI taxonomy): domain Eukaryota; phylum Oomycota; class Peronosporomycetes; order Peronosporales; family Peronosporaceae; genus Phytophthora; species Phytophthora quininea. The sequence goes on along the minus strand of JAAVTG010000095.1, from coordinate 10,272 downwards.
ATCTCTAAGCTGGCGGCTGTTGCTTTTCCAAAGCTACAAGATATCCGCACAAGGTGGAGAGAGAAGCAAAAGAATTGCTGCTTCTTTGGAAAGTGCAAACTGCTATTGTTTTCCACGCCACATGGAGATTGCGAAACGACATTCATTTCCGTGAGACGAAGGCAGAAATGCCTAACGTTGCTAATCTGCAAAATTCCTTTAAGATGCACTACCAATTCATTTACCAGCATGCGACGGATCTCCATTGCGATTCCTCAGCGATTGCAGAACTAGTCGGGCAATTGGGGTTTGATCCTCCGAAGGACATTCTTCTAGAACGGCCGCAGAGTATTTGGATCCCGCGAGTTTAGCTGAATTCTGCGAATGGATTCTTGATTAGATAGATTGTCTAAGTTACACCTTCCAGACGAGAGAATCCGCTAACTAGTTAATCAAATCATTTCAACTCAACCAACGGCGAGCACCACTGGCTTTGTGAATTTCACCGTGAGCGCCAAAACGCAATGCAGCGAGCTCGCTATAAGCGCGTGAACGCTATGCGGACTTCAAGGCTTCTCCAGCGCCACCTGTTGAATTGCGCGACAGAAGACACGGAACAAAACTTCAAGATGCTATTGCATCAGCACTCGGGTCAGGTGAGTAGTATTTTGCTGCTGGGGCAAAGTGTTACTCAGCGCTAACCAATCCACAATAAACTGTACACGCACAGGGTTGAGCACCAGACTGACGAAGCGCAAAGCGATGGGGATTCGCGGAGTGTCTCGTTGTCAATGCCTTCTCAGACCATTTACGTGGTCATTCAGACCATACCGACACCCGATGCGCAACAACGCGATGTTAACAGCACACCTCAGCCTCGTGCCATTTCCTCATCGCTGGAAGCAATAACCAGAGCTCTTGCCTCTCCATTACAGCCTGTTTCAGGAGGATCATTCGACACGTCAGTACCCGTTGTGCCCTCAGTGAAACCCAGACGGCACGTACGCGTATTAGCGTAGTAGCTCATGAGTCGTCGCAGGCAAAAACAAATTGACGTAGGTAAGAAGACAAAACTAAACTAGGAGTTCGTGTCAATTTCTTTCTTTTTTTTTACGTATTAATGGCTGTGGTTCGAATTTCATCTCTACAATGCAACCCACTGCGGCGGTAGATCAGTTCGTCTGGCGATAACAGCAAGGTTGTCTTTTTGCGGACTGCTGATACTGGAGCTGACGGCAACCCAGCCAGATGCGTCACAGACCCGCCTTGCTGTCACTGGTGTTCATTTGCCACTGCCAGTGTGCCCGCCGAGGATTTCCCCATCGTGAATACGGGCGCGCTGGTCGTAGCACCGTTTGGAGTCTTTACACATTCAACCCAACGGCGATCGCTTTCATCGTGCCCGTCAACATCTTCACGTTGTCGCCAATACACGCACAGTGGACGGTTGTCGCCTCCAATTCGAACACAGAGGAGGTGTACGGACAGTGAGTGGAAAATGACGCAGTTTTGAGCAGAGTACAGTGGTTGGATCGATAGATGAAGCATGCCTGCATACAATAGCATCCGTAAATGGCGCTACAGGAAAGCGTGCCCGTATCGAGTGAAACTCACCATTTTCGTCTTTAGTGTTGGAAGTACGGACCTGCCCTCTCGGAAGAATAGACCCCCGTCCACGGTCTATTGGGGCTGTGACTGTCCTAATAGTTGTCCGGACACAAAACACTGTGGCCTTTTCGAGCGTAAGCTGCTCGTGTTAGCTGTTAGAAATGGTATCATCACCGAGACGAGAGCGTCTCGTTATGCTGTATTGGGACCTCCTGCATCGCTCGCACGACTGGAAGAGCTGCATCAGTCGTTTTTGCATCAACTTCCATGACACGAGCGGATTCGCGTTCAAATTCTACCCTTTTTTCCTGTGTAGTTGTCAGCTTATCTAATGTCAGTCGATGTGTTACCACAATCGCATTTCGATGTGTAATCCGTGATAACGCTACGTATGCAAATGCCACATTTGGGATTGAATTCGAGTGGAAAACGACATACTTGCAAGTTAGACCCTGTACTTTGTGCACGGTCATCGCATACGCCAACCGCAATGGAATTCCTCTACTCACGACGCGTAAATCGCTCGTGTTTTCCCCCAGGACACTTCTTTTGGCATGATCAGAACGATGTTGGAGACCTCTGCAAGCAGTGACGGACCTAAGTATGTGTCTGTAACTTGCACAAGTACTATCGGAAGCTCGCAGTCAGACAGAAATATGAAGTCGTACACGATACAATTAGTTCCATTGCAGAGTCCAGCACCCTGAGCCATATTATAAGTTAGTGTTACCGGCGCTCCAACTGAGAGCGTCAATTTGCTTGCTATGACGCGATCGTGATCTGAATTAGGAGTTCTAGCTTCATTCAGAAGTGCGCTCACTGTCCCTGCGGGAATGTCTCGTTTTGCCGTCAACCTCTTTTGCTGGACAAAGTGCTGCGATAAAAGATTAACCCGTGGATTTAAATAAGCATCTATACGCTCCTTGTTAGCTGCGTCAACATCAGCATTTTTGTGAGCTATGTGTTTTGCGCCGGATAGCCACGGTGGATCGTTTTTCCCATCTAGACACCGTGTATTGAACAGCGCGACGTCATCCGCGGTCGGTACTTTGTTGCGCAGTCTTCGAAGTGCCGCGAACCATTTTGGATCTAGTTTGCCTCGGTTCTGACTTGTTAGCATGCACACATGCTCGATGCTACTCCACAACTCGCGCCCACGATGTTGGGCGTTGTTGCTAATTTTTGACAGAGGTGTAAATAATGAATAGGGCACAACGAGATCGAGCTGAGCGGCGTCGCCGGTGAAATAAACATCCCTGCCCCCGAATGGTTCATCACAGCGACTAGGCCAAATCTCTCGCATTCGATTGTCAATCCAGTACAGCATACCACATGAAATAACGCTGATCTCATCAATGATAACAAGATGCACATCCTTGAATCGTCCTTGCATATTTTTCAGCTTTGTTGGTCCTGATTTGGTCGTTGATAAAGGTTTATAAGGCATAGAGAATGCAGACCGAGAAAATGACCCCAGCGATAAGGCAGAACATAGGGTGATTCCCTTGATGTTGAACGCGGCGGTCCCCTGACGTGCTAGCAGCAAAACCGTCTAGACAACCTTCGTGTGGCAGTGTGCTCTTCAAATACGGCATGAAGGTCTTTTACGATGTGGCGGATTAACCAAATTATTCCCGATCCTCCCTCACCATTAATTATCGTCCGGAGAGGGCTACAATCTGAACTATCAAGGGAGCTTTTAAAACGCTTGCGCGACTGCTGCATAGCTAGAGAAAAGGGAACCCATTGAGATTCAGCCATAACCTCTATTTTTCTGTGACGCCATCGTTGTTGTTAACAGGGTATCGATAGCGCGAATTAGTCGCAGTTTTGGCGCGAAAAATGCAACCCGACTTTCGCAATTCTGTTTTTTCTTTTAGCCAAGGCTTCAGACACAATTTTTGAAATCTCTCGCCTCAACGACTGTCTCGGGTGAATAAGCATGCTTGTTAATCCATTCTGTGCGTTGCTGTTGGTTTTCATGAACCACTTCACTGACAACAGGCTCAGTTCGGTGATTATCGCTACCTGCACTAACAAAAACGTACTGTGACACTGGCAGTGTGGAAACAACGCTAGATTCTCTTGAATTCTTCAGCAAATCGAGTTTTTGCTGTCTTGCAATGGTTGCGTTAGATTCTTCTTTCAGTTCACTATTTAACCGGGACTCTTGCTCCGTTAAAAATCGCTCAATGCATTTATCGTCAGTGCGTGGCAGGTCTGTCAATTCTCGCCATGGTATGTACAAAAGATCTCCGAAAAACAGAAATCGGGGTTGGTTGGGTCTGGTTTCATCCACGGGGACTTTTGTATTACGACCTTTTACCGCGTTTTTAATGTTTCCTTCCCTGTCTAAGCGCTCCCAGACTTCACACTGAGTTTCCTTGCTACTAATCGAGTCCACTAGCTCGAACGCCTCAGCAAAATTTGACAGCGACATATAATAAAAAAGGCAGAAATCGGTCTGTTCATGTATCCCCGTTCGAGACGCTCCAGTCGAACGTCGGTATTGCTGTCTGATTCAGCTAACTTCGCAACGTCGTGAATATCTCTAACATCGACACGGTAAAAGCGCGAGTTATGACGCAACACCTTGACTTTTTGTATCGTTCGAGATTTACTGTGCATCGGTAAATTGCGTAGCAATGTGTATATAGCTTCGGGGCGCCTACTTCTCGCCCAGAAAGTGTTGTGTTTGCTACACGTTTTAGAATACTGTGATACGACAGGTTAGGATCGCATCGTTTTACGGCCTTTGCAATTATCTGCCTGAAACGGAGTGTATCGGGTTTTGCTTTGCTTACGTATGCTCCTGCATACCCTGCGGCACCAAACGCGTTTCCTATAATCTGGAGGTCCATATTTGCACGCCAGGACGACGAAAGGCACGGGGAATAGTTATTTATTGTGGAGTTTTCGCGTTTTAAGTGCACTTTAAGCGTTGGGGTTCCATCCGAGGAGCTACCAGTTTCAAGTGTTGTGTGCACATGCAGTTCTTTTGGAAAACCCAACCGGCATTCGGGCCCCTTCTTCCGGCAGGACGATTCTACATTGCGGACGTGCTGTTGCACGCGCTGAACCAATCGTGATAAATCGAAATTCCAATTTTCTGTCCCAACGGAGGGCGGTCGCATCGCTAAAATATCAATTTCACCTTTTCATGAGCAGTACACGTGCTACAAGAGCAATCTTCTAGCTCGCTTAAAGACTTCGACAGAACTGAAATACGCTTATCTACATAGGCAGCAAGCTCGGCGCGACCGTCTTCGGTCTCGGACAATTGCAAGACGTCGGGTGCATTCTTAACCCACAGAAGACAGTGAATGTGAGGGGACCCACGCTGTTGAAACTCGACCCGCCAGAAATGGTCGGTGATCTCACCAAGAGGCTTCGCTTTGCCACAGAATCTTATCGAAAAAGCTTGAAACCTGCGATTAAAGTGTCTAGCGCTAATATCAGGGTTTTCTACTAGATAGCGACGTCGTTCTAGAAATGAAAGCCGTCTACAATCTTCAATTGTTAGTGCTGGATTGCAGACCTTAGCGAAGTCAGGCCAGATAGTATCTGCTGCACTTAGCGTTAAGAAGAAAGTTGGCCATCTAGAAGGAAGGACACGGTTTCCAAGCATTGTCATGAGATCATCTCGCGCATTGGCCCAATATAAACCGCTTCCACGGACAACCCTGAAAAAGGGCTTAAGTGAGTCCAAAATCTGCATTGCAGCACGTAGCTCTTTATCATCGTGCTTCACGCTATCATCACTTTGTTTTCTACCATGCGCTGAGCCAACACCAGCGGTCTGAACGGCTGCATTACGACTATCCGTTTCGCCGACGGAATGAATTTAGAATTGAGACTCGAATGGATTTGCCCAGAATCGCTAATTCACATCACGGCATGCTCTACCTCTAGGTACTATGGCCGTATTCGCACCGCTGTGTGTCAAACGGAGTTGAGTAGTCCGTGGTCCAGTAAGGATTGCTTCGGTGTGGCCACAGCTTCAATGGCACGGCTGATGCACCAGCTTCATTTGCGGGGCGTGCGCTGCCGCGATATCTGCGATCTTCACAAGCACGTAGGGTTTTCGTAGCACGTCTAGATCTACGAAGCATCTTACTCTGTTCCACCACCAATGAGTATCGCCTTCAAGGAGCACATTTGCACCGCTGCATGCAGAATAAGGTTGTGAAATTAGTAGGTTTAGAAGCATCGTTTGGATGGTCCAAGCCCAGCTTCAACACAACGGAACGTGGTAACACTTGCCGCCGTGTTCAATATCGGTGCTCCTCACACATGCGTATGTGATTCGTAGTACCTCTAGATCTACGAGCATCTACCATCAATGAGAGCACCACAGGTTCAAACTGCTGCGTGCAAAGCGGAGGTTGTACGAATTCGTCGCAACTATAACTTCAACGACATTATAAAAGAAGAAGTAGCGTAAAAGCCACAGCGAAAGCTGTCAAAGGGTGAACGGTATTCATTGATTTTCATATGCATGCTACCTACAGCCAATCCCCGCCTGAGTAGCTTCCTTGTTCCACAACGCGCCAAAACTTCACTCTTCACGCGCATGATTTGGTTAAACGCTACCTGAATACATCCGCTTTGTATCACCACGATGCTCCATCTCACTTACGGATCCACAGGACCGTTGCTGCGAGCACGCACGGCGACACCATTGTCAGGTGCCTTGTTTTCTGCTTCCATCGCAATGTCGTCCTCAAGGCCTTCGTCTTCTTCGTTCGAGAAGGGGTCCTGCGGCTTGGCCTTGCCCTTTGGGTTTCGGGGATATCGCGGGGGCTCTTGCGCTTGTTCTGAGGGGGTAGAGCTCCACGATCTTGTTAGGGACATCGCGCTCGTACTGGACACGGCCACTGGGGATGTCGGCGTAGAACCCCACCCCGTCGACTTGGCGGAACTCGAAGAGCGCGCCAGGATGAAACAACACATTCGGTTTGCCGGAGTTCCCCTTCTTCGGCTTGGCGTCCCAAACCGTGACCTGGGCGATGTAGGGTTTTCTCTTGCTCGTCGTGAGCTCCATCATACCTTCGAAAGTAGCCTCGAACAGGCTCCTCTGGTTGGCATCGACGAGCGTCACGCGGGTTCCGTTATTCCCGTTCAAGCGCTCTGAAGACAGCACACACATCTTGATGATGATGTTGACATCGGGGGCACGTTCCGCCGCTGCAATGAATGCGCGAAGATCTTCGACCCTTGAAAAGAAGTTCACAGTCTCCTCCTCTTTTGCTTGATCACGTCCTTGCGAATTGCGTCCAGCAACTCTATGGTGAAGGTGGTGCGAGAGGAAGAGGTTGAGGCGATTGCTTGTCTTCGGTGAAGGAAATTGAAAAGTGAGCAAGAGGTAAAGAACGCGGTGCTCTTAGCTGACGGGCCAAACGTCTCTGAAGCAAACTATACATCATACTCAAGAGGAAATAAACAAAACAATACACGAGTTACTATGACGCTTTACCCTTTCAAGATCCTTGGAGCAAATTTCTCTTTACCTGGCACTCGATAACCACTGCGGCTTACTTAAGGGGAAATTCGGGAAATGCGTGGTAGATTACCGCATCCTTCCAGAACGCGTGAGCTTCCAGCTTCGTCTAGCCGCAAGCACCTTTGAAGCTCTCCATGTAGCCTCAATCGTCCTCCTATCAGCAGTATCGAGCACGTGCTTCTGCGTGAAATGGCAGATTCCTGCAGCAAAAAGTAGTGCACGTCGAACGCCTGAGGATGTTGCAGCAGGGAACACCTCCGCTCCGTCGAAATCGGCTGCGTTGGCCTGCTGTGGTCCGTCCAGCACTTCCTCGAAGCCTCACAGCTGACACTTGCGATGGCACACGTCGAGCTACCGCCACGACTTCTTACGAGTTTTTACGTATAAGATTGCACAGTTGCCCCACCCTGATTTCATGGTAATCGGAGTGAGCCATCTCGCTAATATGGGTACAATTTTGCCTTTTCATCGCAAATCTGGGCGTCAATTCCTAGCTTAAAACGTAAGGTTTTACGCAATCGGTTGATGCCTGATACAAACGAGTCCCTTCAGGGTTTCATAAAACATCGCCCTCGGTTAAATAACATTTAGTCCTGTATAGAGAGGTGGCAATACGCTTTTTCTGTAAATTGGCCATAACATATGGTTGTTGAAGTCCTTATAAAGAGGTAAAAAATATTGAAAGTGGCCCTAGTCGTGCTATGATATATCGTATCACCTAACCCATTTTGAAAACTTATAAATGTTGTTGTAAAAAGGTAAGTGGAGTGGTAAAAGGAGTCAGTACCTTTGTGTGTGTTTCATTATAAGGGGGCTTCGCCCCAAATACTCAACTTTGACAAAGATCTCCGACGTACCACTACAAGAATCAATAGCTCTCAGCTTCTAGCTGAGAGAACTTCAGAACCCTGGTAAGAAGTGAATCGCGATCTTCTCGTCTTTTCTCTTGAGGGCTTTGAAGTCTTTCCAGACCTGTTTGATCTTTTTGACAATGAAGTTGTCGCTTTGCATGTTCTCCTTGAGCTTGACTTGAGCTTTGTTGAATTTGAGTGCCTCTTGAGCTTGTTTGACTTCCGGGGACGTCTTCCTCAGACCAAGCGCGTTATTGATGGGCGAAACCGACATCCTCTCTTCTTGGTCGGAATCAAGTGTTTCGAAGCCCCGTAGACGTCTTGCCTCAGTGCTTGGCACCGCCTCGAGTGAGCGTGCCAACCCTGGCGATCCCATTGTCAAGGTGTCGATGTCGTCAACACTAGCAGCCGAGGCGAGCAGACCGATTGCCAGCATGGCAACCGTCGTGATGGCGAGAACGAAGCGCGGCACCAGTAGACGCATGGAGAAGACGAGGAAGCTGCTTGTTGTTGTGAGAGAAAGCTTGGGAATGAGAACAAGCTTACGGGCCTATGTGGGCGTTGTGGCCGGTTCAACATTGTCGCTTCACAGCATCTGGACGATACCAAATCCAACTGCACGATCAGATTGTACTGTATTGGAGTTGCTTGAGAATTATAATACCGATGGCTGAATTTACGTCCCTTGAGGAAGCATACAGTTCGGACTCTATCTCAAACGAGTCTTCTTTGAGATGTGGACTACATGTACTGCCGAGACTGCCTGCTGTCCAGTCTTCCCTTCCCCGCTATATGTGCAAAATTTGGAGCACACGTTCTAAGAACCGCAGACCAGAATCTACACGGGCAGTATCACACCATCCTGCGCCGACTAAAGCGAACGTCACACTTCGGCAATTTCATCAACTGCAACCCAGAACTATTTCGCCTCCGACACGGTTAACTTCACCTTCACGCTGCCCAACGCTCTAGCGTTGCATTCCAGACCTTAGATTTAGTATCGCAAATTGAGAACTCACAAATACTCGGTAATCGAAGCCCCCCACCAGATGTACCGGGAGGCGCCTGCGAATCATCTGCTCGTGCATCGGATTTGAGGTTGTGAAAATGTATAATAGATTCATCATCATTGACACTCACTGTAGGATCCTAAGAGATCCCAACGGGATTCTCCTTGAGTAAACAGGTTGTAATCTCCTTGATTATCGTACATCGACACTGTTATTCAAACGACAAAACGTTGTATTTCCGAACTCGCTCCTCAAGGCAACAAGCAACTTCCCGTCTTAGCTTCCTCGATGCGTCTACCGATATTCCACTTGGTCTTCATTGCGACCTTTGTGTTGTTGACGATCGGTAGTCAGCTCTCCTCAGCTGCGAGTGTTCCAGACACTGCGACTTTGAGGTCGTAAACTTCGACACAAGGGCTCATCCTCAACCAAAGCAACGGGGCGAGACGTCTACGAAGCCTCGAGTCAATCGACACCACCCCCAACTCCGCCGATGGGATTCAAGAAGAAAGGTTTTCGTTTTCGTCCATCAAGAACCTGCTTGGCGGTGGCGCGAATGGTTTGAAGAGGACGTCCGCGGAAGCTAAGCAAACACAGGCTGCTGCCAAGAAAGCCCAGGCAGCGATGAAGAAGGCTGAAGCGGAACTCAACCTGAAGCGTCTGATGAAGGACGACCCGGTAATTCATGATGTGATAGTACGAATATGCTTCGGAGACTTCACAGTCGGTTCACGACTATACTTCCTCAGAGAACTAAATCCTACCATCCAAAACTGCGTTCGTCCGGAATGCCAAGAGATCGAAACGGTAGAACACTGTTTTCTCACGTGCCCGTCATTAGAACCAATGTGGAGCGAACGATGGAGCCGGTGGTCGAGGTTCTTTGCGTCGACCTAAGCTGGAGGTTGCTACTCTTCCCAAGATTGCAAGACCTCCGCAGGAACTGGAGAAGTGAGCACAAAGAACTGATACTTCTATGGAGGATCTACACAGCGATAGTGTTTCACGCAACATGGCGGCTCAGGAACGACATTCATTTCCAGGAAACGACAGCTGAAGTGCCAAATATTCTCGATCTGCTGAACCCGTTCAAGATGCACTACCAATTCCTCTACCAACACGCATGAGCTTCATTGCAACCGCGCTACCGTGGTCCGCGTGCTGCAAAAACTTGGCTTTGATCCGCCAGAAAATAATATCCCGGAACCCATGCACCACTTGTGGACGACACGAACATAACTCTCACGGATAGATAGCTTATCACCTTAAGACGAGAAATCCGCTAAACACTTCATCAATTCAATTTCCTCCTTCATGGGGG